>JBBPBX010005090.1:0-14425 GCA_038048925.1 Garcialebias charrua
CCCATCACACCTGGGATACACTCAGGTGAAGCAGTGAGCAGTGTAGTGGAACACCTCATCTCTGATATTTTAGGCTTGACCTTTAAGTACACCTCTCCGCATCTCTTTGAAACTCTAAGTTGTACACTTTCTTGAAGCTCTCTAGGACACAAGTGGACACTATTTTTGGTTACAATTATTTTGAATTAATGGACACTAATTAATCAGATTGAACTTTCTCTTTAATGTGTGTTAATTCAGAATTGACCTACAGTATATTTTGTCATTTAATGATGATTTTACTAAGCTGGTATATTTTAAATATGCCAAAGTTAAGAGAACACCTCAGAATGATCTTGCTCTAAACTGTCTGCTCTGTGCAGAATAACTGTCTTAAAGTTGACTGAACAATCCGTCGTATTTGTTTGAAGTGTTTTTGGAACGAAGGAAAAGTGCTAGACATAGCTTGCTTTCTGTCTCCCGTCCTTTCTAAAAACAATGAATCTGTTCTCAAAACAAATTACATGGCTTGTTCACATGCACCTGCATCGTCTGACGCATGTTTCTCTTTGTACTGTCTACCCTATCATCTGTCACTCAAACTCACTCACTTGCAAAGTCACACCCTCTCTAGGGGTACGACAACCAATCAGCAGGAAGTATGTGACTAAGTCACACCCCCTTCTTAAAGGGACACTTCCTGTTGATTCTTAGAGTGCAAAGGGAACCACGAGCTCTACAACAGTGAGTTCTCTGGGAGAATGGAAGATGCATAGACGTCTTCCTCCAAGCTGATGTACGTCCGGCCATTGAGTCAAAGGCCCACGTCTTCAGCGAGGCTTAAACAGCACGTCAGCTGTGAGCCACCTGAGTATCCCAGCTCCAAGCTGTGAACTTTTCCTGGAAGTTATCTTGAAACCAAACCGGAGCTGATAACATTACTCTGGGAGGCTAAAGCAGACCTCACGAGACCGTGGCAGGATGAAATGTGTCGCCTGTAAAACGCAGCAAGGCATGCGCGTCTGGCTTGACTAATTTACTGGAGTCGAGATAAGAAAATCTTCACAAAGGTAAACGTCGTTTCATCACGGTACGGATGTCCAGCCGAAACCAAACAGAGGATGAGCCACTCTGGTTAAACATCTCAAGATAAGATTCAACCATTTCCTTTCTTTAATCTTCCTCCTTAACTCCTTATGTTTATTTCTAAATGTAAACTGTAAGTTTGTGCCACAGAAATAAGTTAATATAAGACCCATTAACTTGTGTTCTGTTGTCTTATGTTTTAATCTGCTGAAAAGTTAGTTATAAGTTGTGATCGATCAATCTATGTAAATATGTTGTGATTGTAATTTGATGATTTTGTTATTAAATGACTCTGCCTTTGGTAGGTCAACATAATAACGTTTCCTGTCAAGTTACATTACATTCACTGAGCCACAGATTTATTGATTTAATCTGAAAAAGTTGAGAACCCGTATAACTGATGATAAATTTGTGTCAGTCTAAACCTGCTCAAATCTATCATCTAAATTATAGATAAGTCAGCAAACTGACGTATTTATCTATATTATTACAGCAGCTATGTAGGCACTTGGAACTGTTAGGGATTAGGTGTCTTGCTCAGAGACACCACAACATGTGGCTGGGGATTGAACCTGGGACTTTTGGGTCCCAAGTCGGCTGCCCTACCTCTCGGCCCAGAGTATTATGAAGTACTAACAGATGAACAAACTTCATGTAATGATTTCCAACTGTTGAAATTGGATCATTTTGGACTGAAAGAAGAATATGTTTATGTTTATGTTTATTAAATTTGTTCATTTTTTTACAAAAGAAACAATACAAGGCAATCTCATAATGATAGTGTACAAAATGTAAAAAAATGAAAGGTGGCAGAAAGAAGAATAAATCTTATTATATCTGCCCCTTATCTCCAGCAATCAGATTAAACAACAGTAGTCAAACCATGTAAACAATAATAATCTTCAACCAACTTTTTCCAACAATCAGGTTAAACAATAATATTCTTCAACCAACAGTACAAAATGACTAATTCTTTTTAGTTTTCTAACTAATACTAATACAGTACAAAATGACTAACACTTTCTAATTTTCTAACTAATACAATACACATTACGTTATTTCACATATATTTTTTTAACATATTTGTTTTGATCATTTTTTTAAATGTAAACATTGACTTGGCATTTTTAACTACATTCTCCAAGCCATTCCATAATCTAATTCCCTGAATTGAGGTAGAACGTCCCTTCAAACTGGTTCTGAATTGTGGTTTTACAAACAACTCTGTTCCCTTAAGATTATAACAACTTTGTCTTTTAACAAAGTGCATTTGGATATTTAAAGGTAATGCATTATTTTGAGCTCTATACATAACTGATAAAATATTATAGTCTACCAAATCATGGAACTTCAGTAATTTTAGTTGATAAAATAATGTACTTGATGGATGACGGTAATGCTTTCTAGTGATAATTCTTACAGCTCTTTTCTGTAATACAAAAATAGGCTTTGTGATTGTTTTACACGCATTCCCCCAAACATCAATACAATAGATTAAGTGTGGAACAATGATTGTGTTATACAACAAATACAGAGCTTTATCATTCAATAGGTCTCTGACTTTGTACAGTACTGCTATCGATTTAGCTATTTTTATTCTTACAGAATTTATGTGTTGTTTCCATGTCAGTTTGTCATCAATGATAACACCCAAAAACTTCACCTCATTCACTCTACAAATCTCAACATCCTCAATTTTGAGTGGAACATCGACAGTTTTCTTTCTATTACCGAATATCATGTAATTAGTTTTCTCTAGATTTAATGATAATTTATTTATTTTAAACCAAGTTTGTATCTTGACAAATTCTGTCTTTATCAATTCTAACATTTGTTCTATATCTTCACCTGAACAGAAAAAAGTGGTATCATCTGCGAAAAGTACACATTTAAGGAGTCCTGACACATTTACCAAGTCATTCACATATAAAATAAAAAGCTTTGGTCCAAGTACAGAGCCTTGAGGAACTCCACATGTGATATTACAGAGGTCAGATCTTACATCATTTATTTGTACAAATTGTTTCCTGTTTTTTAAGTAGCTAGATACCCACTGTAATGCTGGTCCTCTAATACCATATTTGTTCAGTTTTTCAAGGAGAATGGTGTGATCAATAGTATCGAATGCTTTTTTTAAATCAACAAAGATACTGATACAGTGTTGTTTTTGATCGACAGCAGTAGTTATTTGTTCCATTAATTCCATGAGAGCCATTGATGTAGAGTTTTTTGATCTAAACCCATACTGACTGCTGCTTAGAATATTTTGTTTATCTATAAATTGGTCTAGTCTGTTTACAAATAGTTTTTCAAGAATTTTTGAAAACTGTGGTAACAAGGATATAGGTCTATAATTGTTGAATACACATTTATCACCATTTTTAAAAAGAGGAACGACCTTAGCTACTTTCATATTATCTGGAAAAATTCCTGTTGAAAATGATAAGTTACATATGTATGTGAACGGCTCAATAACATGACTCATTATGTCCTTTACAAACATCATATCCATGTCCACCCAGTCTTTCGATCTCTTGTCTGTAAGATGTTTTACTACATTCATTATTTCCTCTTTGTTAGTTCCATTTAGGAAAATACTATTTGCACAACCTGTAATTGAGTGGATCATATTTTTATCTACTTTTGGTATCTTAGCTGCAAGGCTTGATCCAACATTCACGAAATATTGATTAAATCCATTTACAATTTCATTTTCATCATGAACTTCATCGTTGTCTTTTACAAAATATTTTGAAATACCAGTTTTTGCTTTATGATTCTTCAGTACACCATTCATTACTCGCCATGTTGCTTTCATATCACCATTAGTTTTATCTAATAATTTACTATAATATTCTTTCTTATGTTTCCTTATAATCCCTACTAATTTATTTTTATACTTTTTATATTTTTCTTCTGCGCTCTGACTTCGCAATTTCAAGAAACATGAATACAAATAATTCTTTTTTTTACATGCATTTCTTAACCCTTTTGTCATCCATGGTTGATCATTCGTATTTCTCTTTGTGTAATTTGTTTGCACACAATTCTTTTCATACAGGGTTTCCAAGATATTCATAAACTCATCATATGCCCTGTTCGCATCATCAACATACACATCATTCCAGTCTTGTTTATCCAGATCCTCTTTCAATTTTTCCAAAACTTTTTTTGATGTGTTTATGATTTTTTTCTTCGTTGTGTCTGCTTTTGTGATATTTTGATCATTTTTAAATATTGTGAAAACTGGTAAATGATCACTTAAGTCGGTCGTTAAGATACCACCAATCACATCCCCATTTGTTATATTTGTGAAAATATTATCAATTATTGTAGCACTATGAGTTGTAATTCTTGTTGGCTTTGATATCAATGGATACATATTTAAACTGTACATTGAGTTTATAAATGTGCTTATGTTATTTGAATCTGTTTTATTTCCCATATCAATGTTAAAGTCTCCACACAAGAAAATATTTTTATTAAAACTTTTCTCCATTAGTTCCAAGATTTTATCAGTGAATATTTCTATATTTGCTCCTGGTGATCTATATACACAACTTATTATTATGTTTTTATCGTTTTTGTTTATAATTTCTATTGTTATCATTTCCATAATATTATCAACTATTATTGACATTTCATTATTTAATTTACATTTTATTTCATTATTGACAAATAGTGCGACACCACCACCTCTTTTATTATTTCTGTTCATATGATATAATTCATACCCCTCGATGTGAATATTACTAGTGTTATCATCATTAAGCCATGTCTCTGACAACGCTATTATCGTAAAAGTTCTATTTAATTGTTTTAAGTAATCTGTTATTTTGGATATGTTTGCATTTATACTTCTGCTATTAAAGTGAATAATGGAGAGAACTCCATTTGATATATTGATGTCATTAAACTGCTCTTCATTATAATATTCGCTATCATTTATTACAGGAAAAAATTTTGCATCAATCACATTTTCAACATTATATATTTTAGGTTCTGAGTCTTCGTATGTTGTCATGTTCTAATGTATTTGTTCATTTCACCGTATATTTTATCCATTTTGATTGTGAGTTGTTTCATTGATTTGTAATTTTTCATCTCTTGAATTCATCCAGATCCGTCAGCTCTTTTATCATTTTAGGCTGAGACCCTTCCTTTGCTTTGATAAAGACGTATCCATTTCTAGTCCATGTTGATGCTATTTTTTTTTCTTTGTTTTTTAACCACCTTGCTTCTTTTGCAATTTTTCCATTTTTTTTGGTAAGATGTTCATTTATGTAAACGTATGTTCCGTTCAGATTTCTTCTATTTTGCATAACATAGTTTTTAGTATTCCTGCTAATGAACTTAACGACCACTGACGGTTTGAATCTTGGTGAATTATTGGGCAGGGTGTGACAGAATGAAATGTCCTCATAGTTTATGTCCATGTTCATGTCCTTTAAGAAATTAACTACAAGTTCCTCCAGAGTCCCTTGTTCTTCCTGAGATTCATACTCACTTGGATCATTGTTATTAGCTCTTTGATGTGTCCGACACTTACTAACATCAAGTCCTGAGATGACCACGTTGTCTTGCTTTGTAAATTGTTCTAAATCCTCTATTTTTTGTTCTAAATCAGCAATTATCTTGTCTTTGTTAGTTACCAGTTCTTTCAGTTCTCTTATTTCTTTAACCAGACTGTCCTGGGAAACCATCTTTGCTGTTAAACTTTCTATTTGTCCACTCATAAAGTTGAGTGATTCTCTAAAGTCTTGCATATCTGAGTTGTTTCTCTCCGAGTCTGGTGACTTTTGTCCTCTATTTTTCATATTTACAGAGACTGGTGATTTTGGTCCTTTATTTTTCGTCATACTTGCAGAGTCTGTGATCTAGTGGTAGCAGGACTTTGGTTTATTCACTGAACCACGTGGCCATTCCACGAGGCTCACAGGCCTAAAGATGATTGGTGTGGCCCAGCAGTGCAGCACCCAGATCAGCAGTTATTAGTTCAGAACTCACGGTTTCAGCAGCCTGCAGCAATCAGATCCACCATCCGAAGAGGTCCGCTCACTAGATCAGACGCAGTCCAGCCAGCACCGCACTCAGCTCCAGCGGCTCAAGGCCCAGCTCCGACCCCCACCAGAACCGATGCAGCCCAGTTAGCACAGCCAGTTAGCACAACCGATGCAGCCCAGTTAGCACAGTAAGTAGCTCCAGGCCCAGCTCCGACCCCCACCAGAACCGATGCAGCCCAGTTAGCTCCAGGTCCAGCTCCGAAGCCCGCTCAGCCCCAAGCGGCGGTCCCCCGGCTCTCCCACGGCGATCCGTCCAGCTCGAAACTCCAGGCCGCGGTCCTCCGGTTCTCCCACGACTCTCAGGCGGCGTTCACGTTCGGCCCACTCGCGGTGCCTGGCCCCGGCTCTCTCACGGCTCCCAGCCTAGCTCGAACTCCAGGCCGCGGTCCTCCGGCTCTCCTACGGCGCTCCAGGCGGCGTACACGGCGCTCGGCTCACTCGTGGTGCCCGGACCAGCTTAAAGTTCCAGGCGGCGTACACGACGCTTGGCCCACCACCGCGCTACCACTGTAGCGTGTTTTGTTGTGTTCTTTCACTGCAACAAAGCACCCCAGCGTGCCGGCCCGCTTTTCTTCGTAATAACCAGCGTATTCTCCGGTTTATTTGTTTACGAAGCCTGCAACTACAGCACCCGGTTACGGTGAGTTAGCTCGGTTAGCTTTGATTAGCCCGGTTTGTAGCTACGCTAGGCTAACTCTCGGCAAAAACTCACGGACACGTTGGCTTGTAGATTCATAATTATGGATCGCAAGTTCCAGTCCAATTTCCGCAGCTTTTTCAACGCTCCTCTCTGTACATCTCTGCACATCCAGCGCAAAAAAACTCTCCAAATGCGCCTTTTGGAGGTAATACTGGCAGGAGCCCGACTAAACACGTCCACTCTGTTCAGCCGCCATGTTGAAAGATGTCCTGAGCTAACAGATTCCAGACACAATTCCCGTGAGAAAACATGAACGTTGTGTCTGTCTGGAGCCAGTCTGTTACTGACCTCACAACTCCTTGTGGGATTCCTGGGTTTTGCCTGTCATTCACTCTTCCTTCCACAGATAATTAACGTCAACTCACTCCACCTGCTGCTGCTCTGAGGAGGACTGCCTGATGGTGTGTTTAAGCTCCTGCCAGACACCTCTTCAGTGCTGGGACATCATCTACTAAATGGTAGTTAGTGTACAGCCAACTTACCTCTTGTTGCAGCTGGTTCTCACCTACTGTGATTTCTCCAGGACCTTCCACAGCCTGCCTCTTCAAGTCCTCCCTAGAACCTCATCTCTAGTGATGGTGAAATGAAGCTTCATGAAGCACTTTCCATTAAATGGCTCGACTTATGATCCGATGCGCCATGGTGCTTCATTTGCTCTACTGTGCCATCAAGTGGACTATAAATGTAAAACTGGCAGATGGATTATAATAACGTAACTGGTTTGCCAAGTTTTAAGTTGAATAAAAGAAAAAAAGAAATCATGTTTGTGAGGACCGCAAATAAAGTCTAAATTTGATCTGCAAATGATAATCTGTATTGATGATGATGGTGATGATGGACTTTAAACAGGAAGTGTTTTTGAAATAAAAATAAATCTACTAAAATGTCATTTTTCATACTTAAAAGACAAATGAAACCAAAACAAAGTAAATGTTCTCACAAAGTTTGATAAACAATCATATAGAAACCTAAATGATTTCCAGAATGAATGATGTTTGGTCCACACCTAGGTGTTTAGTTCCATGTTAGTCCTCATTGTCGATCATGTATATGATATGCTGGTGAAGATTCTCAGTCTTTCAGTACTAGGTAAATTAAAAAATGTTCAATACAAAAACAACTGGACTTTGTAACAGAAGACGTTTCGCTCTTCATCCGAGGAACTTTTTTTATTCAAAGTGCGTAGAGTGTGGGGTTCAGGTTATAAAGCTGAGATAAAACACACACATGTACCGTACTTTCCGGCTTAAAAGTCGCATTAGTCCAATTATGTCCAATAAAGTTGAAAAATCCATAAACGTGTCACACCGCCATATACATCGCATCTATTATGCGTCACCGCTGACGCTCGCGTATGTCACACGTCAGCGGTGACAACCTGGAAATGGCCACAGGAGCGTGCAGGGTAGGACTTTAACAAGATTAACACTTAAAAACAATTATTTATTTGCTGAAAATTATAGCAAAGATGTGTCTGAGCTGAACTTTTCCTTAATAAATGCACGTACCGGTCAAATCAGCTGAATTTAAGAAAATTGTTTTGCGACATCGGTGTTGCGAAGCGTGCACGCACAGTGAGCGGATACGCTTCATTTCTGTTAAATTTAACAAGATAAACACCTTATAATATAAATATATGGGGCGGCCATGGCGTAGTGGTAATGGCAGTCGTCTCCCGATCGGAAAGTTGGCGGTTCGACTCCCGGGACCCGCACCATGTGTCGTTGTGTCCTTGGGCAAGACACTTAACCCTGAGTTGCTCCCGGTAGGACTGGAAAGCACCTTGCATGGTAGTCTGCCGCCACCGGTTTATGAATGTGTGTAGCATTCAATATATGTGTAGCACTTTGAGATTTTCAGTAATGAAAAGTGCGTTATAAATTGAATTAATTATTATTAATTATTATTATAAAAATATATTTGTTTGCTGACGTTATAGCAAAAGTGTTTCTGAGCTGAACTTTTCCTTTAAAAATTAATGTAATGTTCAAATCTGCTGGATTTAAATTGTTTCGTTGTGACGGTCTTCCAAACATGCGCGCGCTGCGAAAATAAATCATAAATAAATCGAATTTTAGCTCAAACATCTCCTAAAGCTAATCAGTTGTAAATGTCCACCCAGTGAATTCTTTCTGTAAGTTTCATTAAAATCTGTCCTGTGGTTCATGACCTATTTTTCTAACAGTCAAACACTGAGGTAACAGTAGTTCAGACCTCCAGAGAGCAGGAGGCTGTGCTGTGACAGAGTGAGTCCGAACAGAGGAGGCTGCCGTCAAACACATGAGCTGGGAACGGTTGGTGCACCCTAGCGGCCAAAAGTGGTACTGCTACATTTTTTTTGTCAGAATGAAGGGAAACGGTCATATTTCAGCCAAAAATTGGTCTAAAAATATGGGGAAAAATCCCAAAATATGTTGCTTCACCGTATAAGTCGCAGGACATGAAAATTAGTTTAAACAAACTGCTACTTATAGGCCGGAAAATACGGTAGGTTGACGAACCACACACCTTAATCTCATCTGATAACTAGATTAACAAAGGTGTGATTTGTCAATCTACATAGGTATGTGTGTATCTTACCTAAGCCTTTAAAACCTGAACCACACTCTCTGCACTTTGAATTGAGATAGCTCCTCAGATGAGGAGCGAAACATCTTCTGTTACAAGTAAAGTCCAGTTTTTGAATTGAACGTTTTTGAATCATGTAGATAATATTCTTCAGCGGAAGTTGAGCTGGACTTCATACAGATTTTTTATTTATTTATTAATAACATACTGGTTCTGACTGTATTGTGTTTTCATTGGACCAATATCTGGATTTGTTTGAACTAATTATGTAGCGTTCTCAATGACGACACAGAGCACGGCTTCTCTATTCAAACGGGCGCTTTTATTAATGCCGTGAAAAACTACACAAATAAGACAGAGAGTACAGAATTAAACACAAAGCTTTGGGTACAGTACTGAGCGATGAGAAAACGCTTTAACAAGGAATACCTCGTGGCCGCTCGTCATTAAAGAAGTCCTTAAGTGAGTGTAGTGATACACCTAACCTCTGATATTTTAGGCTTGACCTTTAAGTATACCTCTCTGCATCTCTCTGGAACTCTAAGTGTTACACCTTCTTGAAGCCCTCAAGGAGACGATTGGACACTTATATTGGTTAACAATTATTATGAATTAATGGACACTAATTAATCAGATTGAACTTTCTCTTTAATGTGTGTTAATTCAGAATTGATCAAACAGTATTTTTGTCATTTCAATGATGATTTTACTAAGCTGGTATATTTTAAATATGACAAAGTTAAGAGAACATCTCAGAATGATCGTGCTTTGAACCGTCTGCTCTATGCAGAATAAGTGTCTAAGGTTGAATGAACAATCCTTCGTATTTGTTTGAACTGTTTTTGTTTCGAAGGAAAAGTGCTAGACATAGCTTGCTTTCGGTCTCCCGTCCTTTCTAAAAACAATGAATCTGTTCTCAAAACAAAGTACTGACTTGTTCACATGCACCTGCATACTCTGACGTATGTGTTCTGTGTATTGTCTACCCTATCATCTGTCACTCAAACTCACTCACTTGCAAAGTCACACCCTCTCTAGGGGTGCGACAACCAATCAGCAGGAAGTATGTGACTAAGTCACACCCCCTTCTTAAAGGGCACTTCCTGCATTTTGGGTTAGTGTTTGGAGGAGAACTAACTGACAACGTGCTTCTCTCCTCTGGGAAAGCTGGAGACGGCCCGGTCATTGTGTCAAATCGACCCACGTCTCAGCTGGAGTTACAGTAAAGCTTACTGTAACTCGTCACTCATCTTCTGGAAGAATTTGTTTTCTAAAGTTTTATTTTGAAAGTCAGTCTGTGCGCTTGACCGTTGTTTCCTGCCGAGGGAGGCGAGCTTCCTCGTATCGTGAATCAGCACACTCACGCTGAAGTTCCAACTGGACGGCCACTGGACAAACCCATCCACGTGTGTGTCCACAAACTTCTCCACTCTTGTCTCCAAGAGACGAACCGTCAACAGGTAAAAGTCGTGGTGTGTTTGAACGTGCGGGAGCCCAGCAGTCTGCTCGTGTGAGGAAAAAGGTGTCACCCAGTCTGGTTCAAAGTAAACAACTTTAGTTAACTTAGCTTTCATATTCCTTCCTCCTATTTCTTATTTTTCATAAGCTTTAATCTGTCAAGTTGTGCCAACAGTTAAGTTTAAACTGTCTGTTTGTTTTAATTTGAATTCTTGTCAACGTAGTTATTAAATCAGAGCTAATATCGATACCAATGTTTAATGTAATTTTGTGATAGTTTCAATAAAAGGTCTATTTTCTGGTAGACCAATATAAATTGAAGTCTCCTGTGAAGTTACATTTCTGGCTAATCACATCGTTAGATTTGTTGATTTAATCTGAAAAAGTTGAGACCCCGTTTAACTGATGGTAAGTTTGAGACAGTCTAAAACCTGCTCAAATCTATCATCTAATCTATAGGTAAGTCAGTAAACTGACCTCGTTTGTGTTTAATTACACAAACGGCCTATAGATTCCTTTACATATGCGTTTCTCGTCTTATGCATTCTAAATAAACGTATAAAATATTAGAGCATCATGACTGATGGATGTGCGATGTATTACAACAGTTATAAATACCTTTTAAGTTAATGAACTGCCTAGGCTGCTGGCTGTGCTCCTCTCGTGTCTCCAGGTGAAATGTGTGTGTGTTGAGCACCGCGATCTCGCCACTCACTTACGTTCACACAAATCTCGCGATAACGGTATACCAAATAATCCTTCTCGACAGAATAAATGCATCTCGTACAAAATATCACATTTTCAAGGCATGAGCTAAACAAATTAATAACAAAATATTCTAACTACTGAAAAACAAATATTAATTCCCCTTTTAATGCATAAACAATTTCAGCACCACTTACAAATTAGTATAATAGTATGATTTGTTGTACAGTTCCCTGAGATACCTTTTTTGGAGCAATGACTGCTGTACACAGAAAATAAATTCAATTTATTTTATTTCTGTGGCTCCAAGTCCCAACATAAGTCAACTCAGGGCACTGAGCAGAAAGATTCAGATACACTATAACAGACAATTAGTAAAGTTCTCTGTCTATGGAAGCAGCAGATTGTCTTGAATCTTCATCACAGTCTCCCATCCTGAGCAAGCACAAAGGAAATGGTGGGCAGGAAGAATTTCCTTTAACAGGAAGAAACCTCCAGCAGAATCAGGCTTAGGATGAGCAGCCATCTGCTTCGATCAGCTGGGTTTAAGGACAGGAAGTATAAAAACACAAACACAGAATGACAGGTCCAGGTGCTTTAAACTACCGAAAGGATGTGCAACCCACATTTTTCACCTGAGCATGAGGGTGGTCCCTGCTCTGTGGAAAATAACATGCCTGGTCCCGGTGCCGAAAAACAACCACCCAAACTCAAACAATGACCACAGACCCGTGGCCTTTGACATTATATGCCATTAAGTCATTGGAGATGCTGATCCTTAAGCAGGGGGCCGAGATGGTGAGGCAGGGCAGCCGGCTCAGGACCGGAAAGTCCCAGGTCCGATCCCCGGTCACTGCATACCTCGTTGTGTCCCTGGGCAAACCACTTAGCCACGAGTTGCTCCCGGTAGGACTGGCTGGCGCCTTGCATGGCAGACCACCGCTACCGGTGTATGAATGTGTGTATGAATGGGTGGATGGCTGGTACTGTGAAGCGCTTTGTGGGCCCCTCATAGGGGGCTGGAAAGCACTGTATAATGCCCCTTTTCCACCGCTCGGCGTGTGTCGGATCAGATCGGATCAGATTGGCTCAGTTCGGTTTGGCTCGTATGTAGTTCTGTTTCCACAGCTTTTTTGTACCCCTTCTGTGGGCGGGGTCCAGAATCCTATAGTGGCGGTAGTGTTCCCTCAAGGTATTTATTATCCACCACTAAATGTTAGAAGAAGAACACCCTGCAGGACTTTGTCTCACCACCTGGTTGCGGTAATGTCCCTTGAGCTATTTACTTGCTAAATGGTAAAATGGTAAATGGAGCTTATTTATATAGCACTTTCTAGCCCCCTGTGAGGAGCCCCAAAAATGCTTTACAATACCAACCATCCACCCATTCATACACACATTCATACACCGGTAGAGGCAGACTGCCATGCAAGGCGCCTTTCCAGTCCTACCGGGAGCAACTCGGGGTTAAGTGTCTTGCCCAGGGACACAACGACACATGGTGTGGGGAACTGGGATTCGAACCTCCAACCTTCCGATTGGGGGACGACTGCCATAAACACTACACCACGGCCGCTAAAATGGATATCCCTCTGAAAATTAACTTTTAAAACAAAGTCATAATCTCACTTTACTGCTTGTTTTCAGCTTGTTTTCATGTGTTTTCCATTTTATGTTTCTTTATAATAAAGATGTTTAAAAATGTCCTCACTTGTATTATTTTCAGATATGCACAAGGTTCCTGTTAAAATTGCTAAACACATCGCACTGCCCTGTAATCAGTTAAACTATTTTTACAGTAAGGTACAGATTAGGAATTAATTAGGTTTCAATTGGCCCTGTAATATTAAAGGTTGGATGGATGGATGGATGGATGGATGGATGGATGGATGGATGGATGGATGGATGGATGGATGGATGGATGGATGGATGGATGGATGGATGGCTGTTCAAATCTAATAATCTTTTTCTTATGATTCTTTAAAGGTCAAATGCAAATGGAAAATATTCTTAACTTCCAGTATGTTTTTAAACAAACACTATACTGTACTGTACACACTTAAAGCTGCTATATGTAACTTTAACAATATATTTTGAACATATTTCTTCACTCTGTCACTAGATTGATGTTAGAGAGGTAATCTCTGAAAAAAACTAAAAAAAAAATTGTCCCCTTGCTTCTCCAGGTGGTAAATAAGCATTTCTAAAAAGAAAAAGTGCCCCACCATTTTCCAGCCAATAAAAACAAAGTTTGTAACCAGCCAATAAAAACCGAGCTTGAATTTGAATCAGCCAATAAAAACAGAGCTTGAATTTGAATCTCAACAGACCACAAGGGGGCAGAGCCATATATGGCTCTGAGGGGGAGGGATCAGAATGCTTTGCTTGTTTAAATTTTTTCTAAGTGCTGATGTTCTACAGAAACTGCAGACTTCACCTTTAACATTGTAAAATAGGTTTAGGAAATTATTGTTCAATGACACCACTTAAGAAAAAAAATGTTTATTAGGAAAAGTAAGAAGTGAAAAATGCACAAAAGTAAAAACACTGCATCAACCTAAATGCTTTTTTTCGGTGTCTCGCGGGCTTCATCCAGAAAACACAAGTTGTTAAATTCTGGTGACTCATTTCTCTTGACTGTAAAAAAAAAAAGAGAGAAACGTGGGTAATCTAGTCTAGATACTGTTTTCAAATAAAATAAAATTCTATTTTTTATAGACAAATGTGTGGAGGCTAGCTTCTTTTTTTCTTCCTATAGTACTTTGTAACACATATCATCAAATACCTCAAAAACCACACCGCATATTATTTTTTTAACTAACAGAATGTAATCACAAGATGTTCATGTACAAACTGTAACCTGTTG
>JBBPBX010005090.1:15066-43959 GCA_038048925.1 Garcialebias charrua
ACTCCTGCACTTCCACCTGATGCTCTGACTCCTGGACCTCCACCTGATGCTCTGACTCCTGGACCTCCACCTGATGCTCTGCCTCCTGCACCTCCACCTGCTGCTCTGCCTCCTGCACTTCCACCTGATGCTCTGATGCCTCATCCTCACCTAAAGCATATTGCGCTTCCAAAAATCTCCAAACGCACTGTACTGGCTGCTTGTCAACAGATGACTGTCCTCATCTAACGCGTCTGCAGTGGGAGGAGGAGCGTGTTGGTCCTCTTCCGCTCCGGTGTTTGTTTATTTCCGGTCTCAGAAAAATGGCAGACGCAATACGAAGAATTGCCTTGTTGTACTTAATCTACAAAGCAGCAACACGCAGACGCCGTGCACAACGACGATTCTGGATTCACCCCACATGAGAGGCGTCATGAATTCAGTGAATTTCACCATCTGATGATCCAAGAGCTGCGCGCAGACGAGGAGCGCTTTCAGTGGTACTTCCGTGTCACCCGCGCCCAGTTTGACGACCTGCTGTAAGTTTCTCCTTCATGTTTACCGCGGGATTTTTTTCATCTGTTAAACGTTTCGCACGGTGCCCACCTAATTCCGTCCCGTCGTCGTGGCGTGATCACATGGCAGAGTCTCTCCTGATTGGTCCTGATTGTTTGCTGCTGAGCAGCGAGCTGAATCTAGCTGTGGAAGCACGGAATGGCGTGCTTCCACAGCATCGCATCCGAGCAGCACAGTCGCTGCTCGGATGCGATGCTGGAGTAGGAAACAGCTGCTGCTCACTTTCGCGCTGCTTGCATGCTGTGGATGCGCCGCGACACGACCCGCTGCTCCAAGATTCGCGTCCCCATAGACTTCAATGTAAAGTGGCTGCTTCGGCTGCGCGAGATGCGTGCGGTGGGGATCCAGCATGACTCCTGGACCTCCACCTGCTGCTCTGACTCCTGCACCTCCACAACTCTTCACCACACCAACACACAGGTAAGGAGAAGTTGTTCTTGTGTGTTTTTTCATTTCTGCAGATGTTGATGTGTGTGTGTGGGTTTCAACAGAACCACCTGCTGCTCTGCCTCCTGGACCTCCACCTGATGCTCTGCCTCCTGGACCTCCACCTGATGCTCTGCCTCCTGGACCTCCACCTGATGCTCTGCCTCCTGGACCTCCACCTGATGCTCTGACTCCTGCACCTCCACAACTCTTCACCACACCAACACACAGGTAAGGAGAAGTTGTTCTTGTGTGTTTTTTCATTTCTGCAGATGTTGATGTGTGTGTGTGTGGGTTTCAACAGAACCACCTGCTGCTCTGCCTCCTGGACCTCCACCTGATGCTCTGCCTCCTGGACCTCCACCTGATGCTCTGCCTCCTGGACCTCCACCTGATGCTCTGACTCCTGCACCTCCACAACTCTTCACCACACCGACACACAGGTAAGGAGAAGTTGTTCTTGTGTGTTTTTTCATTTCTGCAGATGTTGATGTGTGTGTGTGTGGGTCCATTGTCACTCTATGGCTTCTGTTTTACTTATCCATCATAAAGATCACAGAAATATTGGGTAAATGGAAAAAGAAAAGAATCCGTGAAATTACTATTCAATCTGAATAAGTAAATTAATTAAGGTAAAGAGGTCAGTAGTAATATTGACCTCCCTAATATCTTTTACATCTGGGTGGCACCGTATGTGTTTAAAGACACAATATGGTGGCTCCCTCATGTTTCCTTCATAACTGTGATTTTGATAAGAGATAGTTTTCTTGCCAACAGCTGTGTCCCATTGCACAGATGCTTAGCAGGTACACTCACAATGTTTGAGTGCAATGTTCAGGACTCAGGGAAGATATTTTGTGTTTTAAATTCTATATTTGATACAAGTGAAATAATGTTAATATCTGTAATTATGTAAGACATCAGTCTAGTTAGATATGTATGATGCATAGATGATTGATGTATGTTTTCGTAATGTTACATGTAAGGTTTATATGCTGTAGTTGTGTAGTCTGCTGCTCATGCTGAAGATATATATGCAGTCTTGGTTTGTATTGGCACAGAGACATCTTGAGTAATTAATGTTGTGTGGTTCAATTTTTGTAACTGAATTACATTTTTTATGTGACAATGTTATACTGAAAACTGTTTTGAGATTAACAACACTGGACATGACAGAAGTGACACTGTGTCTGTGTTTGTTTCACATTTCCCCTTTTCAGGGGTATAACATTTTGGAGGCACTGCTGGGAGCAGATGAGGCGAGATTTGACTTCTGCTGGGACCAGACGTTTCCATCCCTCATTCAGCTCCTTTTTAACTCACCCAGGCAGATGACATCTAGTGGATAACTTTGGTGGCTGTCCGAGTGTCTACAACCAAGGGCATAAGCAATCTGAGGTCAACCTAAGGTTCCAGGAGCTCTGCAACTAAGGTTTAGGATGCCAACTACTGCTACAACAGAACTCTAAGTCACCACTGAAAAAAAAAAAAAAAGAAGATGGAGTCAGCTGAGGTTGAAACATTACAGCTGGAAATAATAGGACTTTTGTGTTCACTGCCTGTAGACAGCCTAAAAGAACTGTGTGATTTCCTCACCATTGCTGGATTACAATTTGAGCATGTAACAGGAAAGAACAGAGCATCGCTCATCTTAATGATAAGTAATCATCTGCAGCGTGAAGAGTTACAAAAATTGGAGGATATGGGAATGGCAGAACTTCTTTGTTTTAAAGACAAGATAACTGAGCTCCACTGCAAAAACGTAAAATCTTACCAAGTCAAATTTTCTAATTTCAAGTCAAAACCTCTTATCACACTTAATATAAGTCAAAAACATATTTCTAAGTAAGACATAACAACTTGTTTTGAGACAATGCATCTTGAAAATCTTGATAAGGCAAAAAGTCTTGAAAATATCTTGTTTTGAGTCATTTCTTATTTGAAACAAGCTTTTTTGACATTTCATTAACATTTGCAGTTGTCGTGAGGTTTGTAAAATGTGAAAAATCTTGTTTCAAGATAACAAACTAACTTGAATTAGACAAATCTGTTTCTTTGATCAGCATGCCCACTCAAAGTATTAATCATTCTATTTTTTATACAGGTTCTGTTTAACTTTGAACAGACTCCATTGTCCTAATACAATTTCTTTAAACCAATAGTTCATTAACATTTTCTACATTGTATTTTTTTCCAAGGCTGAATACTACATAAACATACCTACTGTGCAGTTTATATTAAATAGACAAATAATGCAGGTTCATTTCACATATTTATTTTAACATATAATTTAACATATAATTGATTTTAATAAAATAAATGTGGTTAGGACAGATTAAGCGGCCGTGGGGCAGCCGTGGCGTAGTGGTAATGGCAGTCATCCCCAATCGGAAGGTTGGAGGTTCGAATCCTGGTTCCCCATGTGTCGTTGTGTCCCCGGGCAAGACACTTAACCCCGAGTTGCTCCCGGTAGGACTGGATGGCGCCTTGCATGGGTCTGCCGCTACCGGTGTATGAATGTGTGTATGAATGGGTGGATGGTTGGTATTGTAAAGAGCTTTGGGGCCCCTCATAGGGGGCTGGAAAACGCTACATAAATAAGCTCCATTTACTATAAACATATTTTTCTACGTTTGGGACAAGGGGAAAAAATATAGTAAAAAAGGGATCCTTCGCACTCCTTCCCACACCTTCCCACACCTTTGCACTCCTTCGCACTCCTTCCCACATCTTCCCACACCTTCCCACACCTTGGCACTCCTTCGCACTCCTTGGCACTGGCACTCCTTAGTTATTAGTTATTTAGTACACAAAGAATGGGATTAACAATAACATTTTTATGGGTACCAGCACACATTGGGATAAAAGGAAATGAGACAGCAGATATGGCAAAGAAGGCAACTCAAACTCAGATCAACTTCACAGTAAAAACAAGTAAATCAGAGGCAAAAAGTATCATTAAACAAAGACTGAAGAAAGAATGGCAGAAAAGATGGGATGAAGAAAGTAAAGGAAGATGGTTTTATGGGATCAAAATGACAGTAGGTGAAACACGAACTGGAAGAAGGAGCAGAAAAGAGGAAAGATTAATAACAAGACTAAGATTTGAACACACAGGACTTAATTATTCATTATTTCAAATAAAGAAACACAATACAGGCAAATGTGAGCACTGTGGACAAGATGAAACATTGCAACATGTTCTACAGGAATGTCAAAACTATGATCAAGACCGTAAATATATGAAGAGAGAATTTGAAGAGATAAAAGAAAAGTTTAACATAATAGCTGCACTACAACATAACTTAGAGAGTAAACATATCCAAATTATAATTAGATATTTTAAGAAAACAAAGTTGTTTAATAGAATTTGAAATACATATAGTTTAATCAGGCGTACACATTATCCCATGAAGAACCACACTCCATACCAGTGGTGGCGGTAATGCACACCTAAAGTGTTTTGCCAACCGCCATTAAACCCCATGAAGAAGAAGAAGAAGAACGGTGTGCGCATGCGTGAAGTAATTCGTAATCGTCTGCGCGGGCTCAGCAGCAACAACAGTAAGTAAAGTTTTGTAAATCACATTAGTTAATAAACCCGTGACAAACTTTGAACGATTATTTTGGGGCGTACAGTCAACAGCAGAATTTACCAACGGCTTACTAGCTGTGCCGATATTTTCGAGCTGTACATTTCGAGCCGATTTTTTCGAGATAGCTAGCTCGGACTGCAAGCTACCGTCCGAGCTAGCTACACAGTAGCCGTGCGGAGCCAGTATAACAGTCTCATTGATTAAATGAGTGCGTATTTGCTGCGGAGGTCGGACAGGAGCGAACGCATGTAGGGGGCTAGCAGTGTTAGCGCGGGCTAGCTAGCTAGCTAACCCGCGCTAACACTGGACTGTTGTGATGGTATGCTAAATGAGGTGGTTGGAAAAAAAAGAGCTGGAGTTTAATGTTTTTGTCTGCTCTGTTAGGCCATGAAGAGTCCTAAACTCTTAGAGAGGTGCTCAAAAGGAGAGAGAGAGAGTATTTGTATAAAAAAGAATTTATTATGACAGGCATAATGATTAATCAGCGTACAGACATAAAATACATTTATATGCATACAGTGGCCTCTCTTCTGACTAAGATATGGTGTTCTGGTGTGCGTTATCTCTGTAGATGGATGTGCGAGCAGAGTCTTAAATCAGTAAAACTGTTTTCTAGATGTGAACTCTAAGTGTATTAGCCTTTAAGTAATAATGTAGTCTATCATAATAGTATATATATTATGTGTGATGTGTTCTGGTTATCGAGCACAATGTATTGTTGTCTGTGGACCAGCGGCAGTAACTATGTTACCTGCACTGGATGAAGAGAAACTACTTGATTAAGTTATGATTATATGAAAAATGGGCTCCTAAGCTAACTAAACAGTAACATTTCCTGAGCATATAAAATCAGTAAACGGTGTATAAAACAGTGTCATAACTCTTCAGCCACTAAGCCTAAAATGTCTCAGAAATATGTTTAACATTAAACGATAAAACTTAATTATCCCCTATACATGTACTGCCCATCATTAATGACTTTTTTTAATCATGTGCTTAAAAAAAAACATTTCCCCCTCTTATATCTGTCAGCATTGGCTGTGGTCACACAAAGATAAATGTTAATGTTACATGAACTAAGCAGAGGGGTATTAATCTACTGCTGATGGAGAATGTGCAGAGGCCCCAAACACACCTGCTTCATGGGTATTTGTCTAAACAAGAATGTTCAATGTCTCTGTTGGTGGTATATTGACATACTTTCCATCCACAAACTTTTAAAATAAGGTTGAGATTTCACATTCCTCTCCTTGCTCTTTTCCACAGATTTGGAAAAACACGATCCAAGTCGCCTTCAGTGGTGAGTTGTCTCCAAACCTAACCCAGCCATCCATGGACACCGGCTACCAAAAGATGCCAGTTCCCTGTTAGGAAATCCCAGTGAAATAGACGTCACAGATCTATGTGGTGGCCAGTTCCTCTACTTTTTCATTCATTCAACCTTTATTTAGTCAGGTAAATCTCATTGAGCCTCGAGGGCTCATTTACAAAAGCGACCTGCTACAAACTAAAGAATGATGAACAGCAATGGTAGAATTTCCTTAAACAACAAACAACAGAAAAAAGAAAAAAAATGTAGGAGAGAAATAGAAAGTGAAATGCAAAGTATCAAAACTTTGGTGTGGAGACAGGACTTCTGAAAATGTGCTCACATTATCCCAATTTTTTTTTCAACAGAAAATGAGATACAGCTAAATTTCAATGTAGATGGTGTACCATTATTTAAATCATCAAATGTACAAATTTTGCCCATTCTCTGCAGTGTGAAAAAGTTAGAGCCGTTTATTGTTGCATTAATTTGTGGAACTGCAAAGCCAAACAGTGAGCCAAAGCCAGGCAGCATCAGGCCTCAGAGTAAAAAACCTTGGCCTTATCGGAAAAGCAAGACAAAACCGAGCCTAAGCTGTCCCAGGCTCTCTCAGAGCTGCAAACTCAAGAACTCCCAGAAAACCTCTTCTGCAATAATGATGAATCAACCTGAAGGTGGTACCGTTTGCATCAGACATTAGAACGTAACCAACTTTGTTATGCACACGGAAAGGCCTCGTATGATAAGACACACCAATTCTCTGTTTTAACGTTAGGGCTGCAATGATCAAAAGGTATGAAATACAAAACTGCATCTGACAATCGGTCACAAAATTTCCTTCACAGGTATAGTTTGTTCAAAATATGACTACTGTCTTACAGCATGTATATTTTTTTATTTATTTTAGGTCAAAAAGCTACCAAGAAGTCTAGAAATGTTTTTCCTTGTGAGGGTATGTTAAAAAAATTTTCACCACTGATTAATTTGGGGGTATACCACATCAAAAGAGGATAGTTATACCTTGGTGGTGGGTCATGTCACACAAGGTGGGCTGACAATTCTAGAATCATTGGAGGTATGCAATTGTTCTTACTGCAAACGCACAGCTAAGTCACTTACACTTTTTGTTACATATTTCACAATAAAAATAAGCCACATCCTGCACATAATAAGCTAATCCATGTAACTTTTATTTCTTTTTTTAAGAACAAATCTATGTAGTATTTCAATCACCACCATATCAGTAACAGGCTAATTACTTACTATAGATGTAAAATCACTTTTATTTTAATTTATTTTTTACTGTTGACTGTTTTATTATAGATGACTTTGCTCTTCCAACTCCTCCTAAAAGGATGAATGCACAGTCAGGTAAATATTGCACAACTATCATCTTGGGGTACTTGGAAACCTTGTGTAAAGTAATTTACATTTTTGACATATTAACACTTATGTTTAAACCCTCTAAAATGCAGAAAGAACCCCGATGGACATCCCTTCAAGCACTCAATCTCAAATCTTGGGATGCAATGGTAGCAGGAGTCCCTCTGAGTCTCTTTCTAATGATCAAAGGTATTTAATTTAAATATGATCAAAATTAGAGATGTAACAATTCATCTAACTCACGATGCGATGTGTACCAATTTTGCTGTTGCATGCTTTAAACAGATCAGTCAGACCTGGCCAAGACAGTCCCTTTCTCAGAGGCGGCGTTGGAGGTCGAGGTCTTCCTCTCGTGGACAAAGGTAAATTGTTATCAAAAGTATAATATTGATAACCTGGATTATTCTGATAATTCAAACATTTCCAGAAATGTAGATTAATTTATCTTTTTAATTACAATAATGCATTATTATTTGAATGTTAATGAGAAATTGGTGTTATTATTTTTTAAAGAATAAACCTAACATAGTATTTGGATATTAAAGTTTTCAAGGTGGAAAGAAACAAAATCTTTGCAGGTTGCTGGAAATATCTTACTCAAAATCTTTTTTTTTAATTGATACATTTTTTCCCATGGTTCTACACTAACTTCTTGCACTGATTGCACTGGTGTTTCTAAACTTTTTTTTGGTTCACCAGCACAGTTAGTGCACCCAAATTTTCAACCGCGTCATATTTAACATGATAGTTTTACAGGTTCTCTATTTTATTTATTTATCTGGCTTATATTCCACAATCTTAAAATATGATTCATCATGCCAACAGAAATATGTCTTTGTGTTTCAGGAAAAACAGGACCTCAAAGCCCCCAGGAAAACTCTCCCTCTCCTGTCCAATTCTGATTGTGTGTTCGTCCAACTGCCTGCTCACGGTAGGAGATGTGCCTATCACAACATTTCCCAAAGACATTTTATGTTTAAACATTTGAAGTTGTAGTGGCTCCCTCGTTTTTCATGGTGCCCAGTAGTATACTCTCCATTTTTCATAGCAAAAATTGTTTTTATTTTGTTGAAGGTGTTTTATATTATTTTAAAAAATATAATCAAGTGTTAACTACAGTTGTAATTGGGAGTAGTAGTTGTTGCATTGCTGCTGAAACCATTGTGATAAAATAAATGTGTTGAAGTTAAAGAATACCTTTCATTTTTTGTCATTACAGAAAATGTTTGAAGGTTTTGACAAGACATGTATTATTACGTTTGTTGGTTAAATTTGATAACGGGTTGGAGAAACATTTGAAACATCTGTAGAACTAAAAATGAGTAAAAGTTTTAGGGATGTATACTAATTTTAAGCATCACACGCTCAATTGTAGTAAAATATTGCTAAGAATGAGATTTTTTGCAGCTAGGTTTAAGATTGTTTATCTTGTAAAAAGATAAAATGTCTTATTTTTAGAAATCGTGTCAAGACAATTTTCACTTGTTGGAAGATCTTTTTGCTTATTTCAGTCAAAAAAAAATCTAATTTTAAGTTGTTTTAAACTTGTTTTCAGAGTAGACTTTTCTCCAGTGTACTACTTTTGAGCATCAGAATCTTATTATAAGACAAGAAAAGCTCACAATTGTAGTAAAATATTGCTCAAAACTAGATTTTTGTAGCTAGTTTCAAGATTCCGCATATCTTGTTTTCACTTGTTACCAGATCTTTTTGCTTATTTCAATCCAAAAAAAACTAATTTTAAGTTGTTTTAAACTTGTTTTCAGAGTAGACTTTTCTCCAGTGTACTACTTTTGAGCATCAGAATCTTATTATAAGACAAGAAAAGCTCACAATTGTAGTAAAATATTGCTCAAAACTAGATTTTTGTAGCTAGTTTCAAGATTCCGCATATCTTGTTTGACTTGAACAAAATGTCTTATTTTAAGAATCTTGTCAAGTGAATTTTCACTTGTTCCATTGGCAGATTTTTTTGCTTATTTCAAGCAAAAAAATCTTATTTTACATTTTTTTTTTCTTATTTTTAGAGGGGCATTTTTTCCAGTGTACTACTTTTGAGCATCAGAATCTTATTATAAGACAAGAAAAGCTCACAATTGTAGTAAAATATTGCTCAAAACTAGATTTTTGTAGCTAGTTTCAAGATTCCGCATATCTTGTTTGACTTGAACAAAATGTCTTATTTTAAGAATCTTGTCAAGTGAATTTTCACTTGTTCCATTGGCAGATTTTTTTGCTTATTTCAAGCAAAAAAATCTTATTTTACATTTTTTTTTCTTATTTTTAGAGGGGCATTTTTTCCAGTGCTCCAGCACGTCGTGGGTCTTCCTCTGGGTCTCCTCCCGGTGGGACATGCCCGGAACACCTCACCAGGGAGGCGTCCAGGAGGCATCCTAACCAGATGCCCGAGCCACCTCAACTGGCTCCTCTCGATGTGGAGAAGCAGCGGCTCTACTCCGAGTCCCTCCCGGATGACTGAGCTTCTCACCCTATCTCTAAGGGAGAGTCCAGCCACCCTGCGGAGAAAACTCATTTCAGCCGCTTGTATCCGAGATCTTGTTCTTTCGGTCATAACCCAAAGCTCATGACCATAGATGAGGGTGGGAACGTAGATCGATCGGTAAATTGAGAGCTTTGCCTTTTGACTCAGCTCTCTCTTCACCACGACAGACCGGTACAGCGCCCGCTTCACTGCGGACGCTGCACCTATCCGCCTATCGATCTCACGCTCCAGTTTTCCCTCATTCGTGAACAAGATCCCGAGATACTTAAACTCCTCCACTTGGGGCAGGACCTCCTCCCCGACCCGGAGAGGGCATGCTACCCTTTTCCGGCTCAAGACCATGGCCTCGGATTTGGAGGAACTGATCCTCATCCCGGCCGCATCACACTCGGCTGCAAACCGCTCCAGTGAAAGTTGTAAATCACGAACTGATGAAGCCAGTAGGACCACATCATCTGCAAAAAACAGAGAAGCGATTCTAAGGTCACCAAAACGGATCCTCTCAACACCTTGGCTGCGCCTAGAAATTCTGTCCATAAAAGTTATGAACAGAATCGGTGACAAAGGGCAACCTTGGCGGAGTCCAACTCTCACCGGAAACGAGCCTGACTTACTGCCGGCAATGCGGACCAAGCTCTGACACCGGTCGTACAGGGACCTAACAGCCCATATCAATGGGCCTGGTACCCCATACTCCCGGAGTACCCCCCACAGAACCCCCCGAGGGACGCGGTCGAATGCCTTCTCCAAGTCCACAAAGCACATGTAAACTGGTTGGGCAAACTCCCACGCACCCTCCAGGACCCTGCTGAGGGTGTAGAGCTGGTCCAGTGTTCCACGACCAGGACGAAAACCACACTGCTCCTCCTGAATCCGAGGTTCGACTATCTGACGGACCCTCCTCTCCAGAATCCCTGAATAGACCTTACCAGGGAGGCTTAAGAGTGTGATCTTGCTAACAAAAACAGCGAACCTCACAGCTAACAGGCTAGTAACAGCAGCTACATCCAGAGTAGGAGGCGGGTAGCGACAGCAGTCCGACCAGAGGAGGCTTTTTTCGGACACATGAGCTAGAAACAGTCTGGAAGTAGCCCTCCTCTTCGCTCTCTGAGTCCTCTGCTGTTGCCCATAGCGCCCATAGCGGACGAAACTGGTACTGCACAATTTTTGCCCAAAACGAAAAACGGTGAAATCAGAGCCAAAAATGGGTCTAAAAATATGGGAAAAAATCCATAAATAACACGCTTCGGTGTCTAACACGCAGGACATTCAAATGAGCAAAAAAACTGCGTGTTATACTCCGACAAATACGGTAATTGCCAAATTTAAAAAGAAATGATTAATTTTGTGTGTAATACCTTTGTTGACCACTGGATGGCAGTATAAGACTGTTTGAACCAAAGGATGGATAGTGGGAGAGCGAGCAGCATGTCTCTTTAAAGAGGAACTTACCCCACTGTGCAACTATAGCTCCGCCCCAAGACAAGATTAAAAAAATGCAACAAAGTGGGTGTGTCAAGAGGCACTGCCTAAAGGAGGGGAGGAGGTGGGGCCAGGATGAGAGACATGCAGCTAGCATTAGCATAATTTATAAAACATGGAGAGTTATGTTACTGCTAACCTGAAAATGATATCGATCAGCAGTGCTTGTGCATTTATGTTTACAGACTGTCAGTGAACGCACTGCGAGAGTGTGTGTGGCAAGCGCGCGGGTATGAGACAGAAAGGAAAAGTGCAGAGAACAGAGCAATGAAGGGTTGTGCTGTATGAGAAAGTGTATCGTGCGGTTTAAGCAATAAAGCGACGTCAGCTCCAAAACAGTATGTTTATTAAGCGTGTAGTGAAACATCACACTCACAATGCTAATGCTACGTTGCTATTGCTAATCCAACTCCCGATCTCTGCAGGGGAGTGGCTCTGCTTGAACCTTTTATACTCACGCAGCAGAAGATGTGACGACAGAGTGTACAAGACATGTCAGAGTGAACAGTCGTTGACCAATAAGAAAATTAGGCTGCAGTACCACAGTTCAACCCATAGGAATAGTGTAAACACGTTTTTAGACCAAATATTGCCAATTTGAACAAATACGCACAAAACATGAAAATTAACACAGATATTGTGCTATACAACATTTTACACACATTCTAGAGAGTTTATCAGATTAAAAAAGGTTAATTTTAGGGGAAGTTCCTCTTTAAGAAAAATAGGAGCGAGGCCCCTTGATGTGACATGGGCTGTCTCTAGTTCATGTGTTTTGTTTTAGTTTTTTGCTCAAAATGGGGGATGTTCTGTGTGGTTTGAGCTCTTCAGCATATCATTTGTCACACAAGGCTTTTAATAAAAATCAGTAAACAAGTTCTCAGCTGATTTTAAAGAGAAAGGGAGGGGTCAGTGAAGAGCACCAGACTTGAGCCTTTTGTCATCCGGTGTCTTCAGTAGAAAGAGAGAGACAGGAAGAAATGATAAAGCCGATAAATGAAAATGAGGTCGATAATTTTCATTTATCATGCAATTAACTGATTTATTGTCTTTCGCGACAGGCCTACTGTCAAATGGTTCATGGTATCACAACAGATAAACACACACACATGTAAAACATCACCCTTTCACCTTCAGTGACAGGTAATAAACATGATTGACTTTGTAATCAAAGTCCAGCTCTTTTTTAATTTTATATGAAAGCTCCCTGAAAGCTGCATCGTTTGGACGGACTGGAGACAAAGCATGCTCGACACTTTGAGCGCTCTTCTTGTATTATTCATCCGATAAACTGTATCATGTGGTTACAACCGCAGAGCGACGTTTTTATTCTTAATGGCAGGTTGCAGTCTTTACATGGAGATCCATTAATGATGGGAGACAGACACGACTCACATTCACACATGAAGGAAAATAAACTTGTGAGGTTACCCTCAGTGCAGGCAGAAATCAATAATTCTGAACACACGCCACTTAACTCTCACCCACTCTGCCTCGAACTCGCTTTTGATCTCTGATGTGTGAAAAAAAAACAAAGAACATAAAATGGAAGAAATACAGGCAATGTAAAGTCGCCTCGTCACCCCAACATGCTGAGCACATGCTTTACATTTTCAGATATCAGAAGACGTTAAACAGGATGTATCATCATGTTCCTGCTGAATAATTCAGCTCGACAAAAACACAAACACACTCTGATATGAAATATCATACAGAGGTACAGATGACATTGATAAGGGGTGGCCCACACGAAACATTACAGGAGGCCTGTGTAATCAACTCTCCTTTATTTGGTAGTTATTGTATTACTAAATGGCCATGATGCTTTTTATACCAAAGCAACATTGCCTTAGTTTTTTTACATGTGCAAAAACTAACAACCACAAACTTTTTATTGAGATTTTATATGACAGACAACACAAAGTGCTGAGATATTGTGAAATGGAAGATAATTAGTTTTTTGTTTTACAAATAAAAATCTGAAAAGTGTGATGTGCATTTATGTTTAGCCGCCCTGAGTCGATGCTTTGTAGAATTAACATTAACTGCAATTCAAGTGTTTTTGAGTTTGTCTCTGCCATCTTTGGACATTTAGACTGAAAGTATTTTTGGGGGAAATAGCCTCAGCTCAGTCAGAAAGGAGCGTGAGCAGCAGCTTTAAGTCTCACCACAGACTTTCAGTAGTAGGCTTGTCATGATAATAAATCAATTAATCGCATGATAAATGAAAATGATCAACCTCATTTTCATTTATTGGCTTTACCGTTTCTTCATGTATTTCTACTGAAGACAATGGATGAAAAAAGGCTTCAACTCTGGTGATCTTCACTGACCCCTCCCTTACTCTTTTCTCTTTAAAATCAATTTTAGTCGTCCAAAATCGAGTTTTTGGACATTAAAAGCAGCTAATCTGAGAAGCTAAGCTACTAGCTAAGCTAACAGGCCAACCTCGGGGAAAAAAACCTCCATCTTGTCAAAGCTCCAAAATTCAAGATTGAAACGTGCCTTCATGTAAAAAGTTGTTTTATTCTGCAAAAAGCAGCTGAGAATTTGTTTACTGATTGTTATTAAATGGTAAATGGCAAATGGAGCTTATTTATATAGCGCTTTCCAGCCCCCTGTGAGGAGCCCCAAAGCGCTTTACAATACCAGCCATCCACCCATTAATTCACACATTCATACACCGGTAGTGAAAATTAAAAATTAAAAGCTTTGTGTGACAAATGCTATATGCTAAAGAGCTCAAACCACACCGCGCGTCCGCCATTTTGAAAACCGAATAAAGGAAGGAGAGTGACAGCCCATGTCACTCCCATTCTTCTTAAAGACACGCTGCTCACTCCCTCACTATCCATCCTTCGGTTTAAACAGTCTTATGCTGCCATTTGGTGGTCAAAAAAGGTACTACACACAAAACAAATGAAACATTTCTTCCTAAATTTTACAATAATTACTAAATATTGTCAAATTTCAAACAATATTATCGTTTATCGCAATAATTTCTGTGACAATTAATTGCCCAGCAAAATTTGTTATCGTGACAGGCCTAATCAGCAGGATTTAGTTCTGGACTTTGACTGGTCCATTCTAACACGGATCGTTCCAGTGTAGCTCTGGGTTGCTTCTGGTCGTTGTCATGCTGGAAGACTAACCTCGACCCCAGGTCTTCTGCAGTCTCTAACAGGCTTTCTGTTCTGCATTTAGCTCTATTCCTCTGACCAGATTCCCCGTCTCTGCTGAAAAAGAGCATCCCCACAGCCTCTGCCACCTCTATGTTTCTCATCAGGGATGGTGAGTTCAAGGTGCTCAGCAGTGTTAGTTTTCTGCCACATGAAGGGATTTGTATTACAAAAATTTGGTATCTTGAGAACATTGTTTTTTAATTTTTGATTTAGTTATTTATTTGACCGGCCTATAAAACTTATAGATGGGCTGCATTGACCCTGACCAGACCTGCCCCACAGAGAAAACCCCGCCCCCTCATTTGAATAAAAGAACATGAAATAAAAAGAGCTTAAAATGAAAAACGGGGTTAAAAAAATAAAAGCCCCTGAAATATGTAAATTTGCTTTACAAAATAAAAAATGCCACAAAATAAAACACCATTATTAAATAAAGAAATCTTGAATTAAATACAAATTAATCTTGAAATAAATGAAAAAAAAAATCTTGAAATAAATACAAAAATCTTGGAAAAAAAATAGCATTTTCTATTTAAATGTTTTATTTCATGGGAATATTTATTTATTTAATGGAATATTTATTAATATTTTTAATAACACTATTTATTTATTTAGTATTGAATGAAATTGCTCTCCATAGTAAAGAGCTCCATGAGAAAGTTAAATCTTGGGGTAGTGTTTGATAACCAAACCCTGCTTTACATTTCTCAACAACTTTATCCCTACCCGAACTGCTGTCTTCCTTGATCTTCATGATGCCGTTTGATCACATCTGAGGCCTTGACAAAACAGCTGTATATATATTAAGATTAAATTGCACACGAGGACTTCGTTTACAACGAATCAACTTCTGAAGACGACTGGTAGCACCAGTGCATTTGAAGTTTACTCAGGGTATATTTCTTCACGGTAGGTGTGTGTTGATCAGTAAAAGTGTGTGTGTTGATGTTTCGTTGCCGGCTGTCAGACCCGTTTGTCTGAAGAACGAATGGGCTTGGTCGTCATCAGTTCCCTTATTGATTTTCCTGCTCGCATGTTTAATTGAAGTTGTTGGGGTATACGTATTGAAGCGGGTTCTCTCAATCATTCTATGCATTGTTTTATTTTTCTCAGACATTGAAAAGAGAAAGGCTCTCCCTCCTTCATTTTTCCATTTCATTTCAACAGACAAGCGTTAATGTGGAGGCCCGTGGCGATATGTACTTTTGATGGAATGTGTGTGTGTGAGGTTTGAACATTAAGAGTGTGTGTAGCTTCAGAGCTACAGGGGAACTTCACAATAAAAAGATTGATTTAGTTCAGTTTTGTGGGCACTGAAACCAACAATTGTTTTCAGTTGACAGATTGGTTAATTATTCTATCATGTCGTCCTAAAATAAACTTGTGAAAATTGTGATTTCTTTCCATTTCAGGTTTTCAGAGTGAGGTTACACCTCTGAAAGAATCCTGTTTTGTTGTGTCTCAATTTATAGACTTTTAATGTCCCTACTGTTTTTAATTTGATGTCACAAAGAGGAGTTTTTTCCCCCTTGATGAAATAATAAATAAAATAATAAAATAATAAATGAGAAGCTGACACACAATAAAAAAATGCATTTTCTACAACATTGCAGTGTGAGTGATGAGGAACTTGAAAAATGGGCAAAAATAAATTGTTTGAGTCAAAACAAGCAGAACTTATTAAGTCAAAATCAGCAAAAGAGCAGATAAAAGCTAAAATTAGCACTAGTGGTTTATTGCTAACATTAGCAATACATTAACTACATTCTGTCAGTCTAGAACTCTGAGGTCTGCTAATCAGCTACTGCTGTCGGTCCCTAGAACCCATTTTAAAACCCGTGGTGATAGAGCATTTCAGGTGGTGGCACCGAGGCTCTGGAACGCTCTCCCTCTAACAATGCGCAGCTCCGAGTCGACTGATGCATTTAAGAGAAGTCTTAAGACTTATCTTTTTAAACAGGCTTATGGTTAATTGTACTTATCGATTTTAGAGTTTATCATGTGTAACCTTTTTGTATAGCATGTTTTAAGAGTGTATGATTTTAGTATGATTTTAGTATGATTTTATTATGTGTATTTCTTTTGTAAAGCACTTTGTGATTTTATATCTGTGAAAGGTGCTATATAAATAAAGTTTACTTACTTACTTAAAAGAAGCAAGACAGTAGCTAAAAGTTAAAACAAGCAGACCAGTCACTCTAAGCTAGAGCAAGCAGAACAACAGCTAAAAGCTACAATAAACAGAGCTGTGGCTAAATGTTAAAACAAGCAGACCAGTCACTCTAAGCTAGAGCAAACAAAACAACAGCTAAAAGCTACAATATACAGAGCGGTAGATACATCTTAAAACAGGCAGACCAGTCACTCTAGAGCAAGCAGAACAACAGCTAAAAGCTGCAATATAGAGAGCGGTAGATAAATGTTAAAACAAGCAGAACAACAGCTAAAAGCTACAATATACAGAGCGGTAGCTAAAAGTTAAAACAAGCAGACCAGTCACTCTAAGCTAGAGCAAGCAGAACAACAGCTAAAAGCTACAATAAACAGAGCAGTAGCTAAAAGTTAAAACAAGTAGACAAGTCACTCTAAGTTGGAGCACGCAGAACAACAGTTAAAAGCTACAATAAACAAAGCAGTAGCTGTTGTGTTCAGAAACCACAGTGTTTAGTGTGTTTGTTGGGTCTGTAATGGTGTGCTCTGTTTGTTACGACATGTTACTGTGCCTTTAAGAGATGCTTTACGGCATGGGTAAACGTGTGTGTGTGGGGGGTTTGGAGTTCAGTAAAAGTTTGGTGCACGAAGCGACACGGTGTGGTTATTGAGTTCCCGCGGACACTACATTTTGGCAGACGAGGATGTCCGGACTCGCACCGAGTGCAGACCCCCTCACTGGCTGCAGGGGATTGGGTCAGGATCAAACGGCGTCATCGGAGAAATAAACTGAAATCATTCTGGTCAGAGCCACTGCGGGTGGTTAAGCAATTGGGGCCGGCCACATACAGACTGGAAAATTTGATTTGATTTGATGTTTATTCATTCATTTTAAAAGAACAATACAAGACAGTTTCATCAGATACAAGATTACAAGTAGGATAAAATGAAGGGAGCAGAAAGAAGATGAAATCTTATTATATCTGCCCCTATTTCACAGTTTGTTCAACCAATGATAACTTTCAAGCAACATCACAGAATGAATAGTTCTACCTATTTTCCTAACTGTAATACACAAACTACATCACAAAATGAATAATTCTACTTAATTTTCCTAACTGAAATACATAAACTACTGTAGATCACAAAAAGAATAATTCTACTTAATATTTCTAACTGTAATACACAAACTACATCACCCATAATTCTAATTAATTTTCTAATTCTAATTTTTTTATTTATTTTTTTATTTTATTTTATTTTTTTATAATTTTATTTAATTTTCCTATTTTTTTTTTTTTTTAATTAATTTTCCTAACTGTAATACACAAACTAGATCATAAAATGAATAATTCTACTTAATTCTACTTAATTTTTCTAATTGAAATACACAAACTAAAAGATGGCACAACATCAAGATGTTCACAAAATGAATAATTCTACTTAATTTTCCTAATTGTAATACACAAATTCATCACAAAAATGAATAATTCTACTTAATTTTTCTAACTGTAATACACAAACTGCTTCATAAAATGAATAACTCTACTTAATTTTTCTAACTGTAATACACAAACGTACCGTACATCATAAGTACAACATAATTGTAATAATGGGGGTCAGTGGGGAAAATGGGGGTCGTTGGCACGCAAACCGTCTGCACAGGGTCATCGCCCCACCAGCATCTGTTTCACCGCTGACCCCAGCAACGGCGCTGGGTTGGCAGCCTAGGCCAATGACTTTTCGGGTGGGGGATACTCCACCAGCTTTGCCCGACTCCACTCAGCAGCCAGCATGGCCCCAGAGTATGAGGGCCCCGCCTGTCTGGCTTGGGGACTATGTGACAGGGTGATTGTGTTACTGAAGATCTGTTAATCTGTGTTTTATTGAGTCCAGATTAATCTGTTATTCTTTGCAAAGTGTTATGTTTTCAAGGGGGGTGAAGGGGGGAAAATGTTGTGTTCAGAAAACACAGTGTTTAGTGTGTTTGTTGGGTCTGTAATGGTGTGCTCTGTTTGTTACGACATGTTACTGTGCCTTTAAGAGATGCTTTACGGCATGGGTAAATGTGTGTGTGTGGGGGGTTTGGAGTTCAGTAAAAGTTTGGTGCACGAAGCGACACGGTGTGGTTATTGAGTTCCCGCGGACACTACAGTAGCTAAAAGTTAAAACAAGCAGACCAGTCACTCTAAGTTAGAGCAAGCAGAACAACAGCTAAAAGCTACAATAAACAGAGCGGTGGCTAAATGTTAAAACAAGCAGACCAGTCACTCTAAGCTAGAGCAAACAGAACAACAGCTAAAAGCTACAATATACAGAGCGGTAGATAAATGTTAAAAAAGGGCAGACCAGTCACTCTAGAGCAAGCAGAAACCCTGCTAAAAGCTACAATATACAGAGCGGTAGATAAATGTTAAAACAAGCAGAACATCAGCTTAAAGCTACAATAAACAGAGCAGTAGCTAAAAGTTAAAACAAGCAGACAAGTCACTCTAAGTTAGAGCAAGCAGAACAACAGCTAAAAGCTACAATAAACAAAGCGGTAGCTAAAAGTTAAAACAAGCAGACCAGTCATAAGTTAGAGCAAGCAGAACCACAGCTAAAAGCTACAATAAACAGAGCAGTAGCTAAAAGTTAAAACAAGCAGACCAGTCACTTTAAGCTAGAGCAAGCAGAACAACAGCTAAAAGCTACAATAAACAGAGTGGTAGCTAAAAGTTAAAACAAGCAGACCAGTCACTCTAAGTTAGAGCAAGCAGAACAACAGCTAAAAGCTACAATAAACAGAGCGGTAGCTAAAAGTTAAAGCAAGCAGACCAGTCACTCTAGAGCAAGCAGAACAACAGCTAAAAGCTACAATATACAGAACGGTAGCTAAATGTTAAAACAAGCAGAACAACAGCTAAAAGCTACAATATTCAGAGCGGTAGCTAAAAGTTAAAACAAGCAGACCAGTCACTCTAAGCTAGAGCAAGAAGAACAACAGCTAAAAGCTACAATAAACAGAGCGGTAGCTAAAAGTTAAAACAAGCAGACCAGTCACTCTAAGCTAGAGCACAGAGCAGAACAACAGCTAAAAGCTACAATAAACAGAGCAGTAGCTAAAAGTTAAAACAAGCAGACAAGTCACTCTAAGTTAGAGCAAGCAGAACAACAGCTAAAAGCTACAATAAACAAAGCGGTAGCTAAAAGTTAAAACAAGCAGACCAGTCATAAGTTAGAGCAAGCAGAACCACAGCTAAAAGCTACAATAAACAGAGCAGTAGCTAAAAGTTAAAACAAGCAGACCAGTCACTTTAAGCTAGAGCAAGCAGAACAACAGCTAAAAGCTACAATAAACAGAGTGGTAGCTAAAAGTTAAAACAAGCAGACCAGTCACTCTAAGTTAGAGCAAGCAGAACAACAGCTAAAAGCTACAATAAACAGAGCGGTAGCTAAAAGTTAAAGCAAGCAGACCAGTCACTCTAGAGCAAGCAGAACAACAGCTAAAAGCTACAATATACAGAACGGTAGCTAAATGTTAAAACAAGCAGAACAACAGCTAAAAGCTACAATATTCAGAGCGGTAGCTAAAAGTTAAAACAAGCAGACCAGTCACTCTAAGCTAGAGCAAGAAGAACAACAGCTAAAAGCTACAATAAACAGAGCGGTAGCTAAAAGTTAAAACAAGCAGACCAGTCACTCTAAGCTAGAGCAAGCAGAACAACAGCTAAAAGCTACAATAAACAGAGCGGTGGCTAAAAGTTAAAACAAGCAGACCAGTCATTCTAAGCTAGAGCAAGCAGAACAACAGCTAAAAGCTACAATAAACAGAGCGGTAGCTAAAAGTTAAAGCAAGCAGACCAGTCACTCTAGAGCAAGCAGAACAACAGCTAAAAGCTACAATATACAGAACGGTAGCTAAATGTTAAAACAAGCAGAACAACAGCTAAAAGCTACAATATACAGAGCGGTAGCTAAAAGTTAAAACAAGCAGACCAGTCACTCTAAGCTAGAGCAAGAAGAACAACAGCTAAAAGCTACAATAAACAGAGCGGTAGCTAAAAGTTAAAACAAGCAGACCAGTCACTCTAAGTTAGAGCAAGCAGAACCAGAGCTAAAAGCTGCAATGAACAGAGCGGTAGCTAAAAGTTAAAACAAGCAGACCAGTCACTCTAAGCTAGAGCAAGCAGAACCACAGCTAAAAGCTACAATAAACAGAGCAGTAGCTAAAAGTTAAAACAAGCAGACCAGTCACTTTAAGCTAGAGCAAGCAGAACAACAGCTAAAAGCTACAATAAACAGAGTGGTAGCTAAAAGTTAAAACAAGCAGACCAGTCACTCTAAGTTAGAGCAAGCAGAACAACAGCTAAAAGCTACAATAAACAGAGCGGTAGCTAAAAGTTAAAGCAAGCAGACCAGTCACTCTAGAGCAAGCAGAACAACAGCTAAAAGCTACAATATACAGAACGGTAGCTAAATGTTAAAACAAGCAGAACAACAGCTAAAAGCTACAATATTCAGAGCGGTAGCTAAAAGTTAAAACAAGCAGACCAGTCACTCTAAGCTAGAGTAAGAAGAACAACAGCTAAAAGCTACAATAAACAGAGCGGTAGCTAAAAGTTAAAACAAGCAGACCAGTCACTCTAAGCTAGAGCAAGCAGAACAACAGCTAAAAGCTACAATAAACAGAGCGGTGGCTAAAAGTTAAAACAAGCAGACCAGTCATTCTAAGCTAGAGCAAGCAGAACAACAGCTAAAAGCTACAATAAACAGAGCGGTAGCTAAAAGTTAAAGCAAGCAGACCAGTCACTCTAGAGCAAGCAGAACAACAGCTAAAAGCTACAATATACAGAACGGTAGCTAAATGTTAAAACAAGCAGAACAACAGCTAAAAGCTACAATATACAGAGCGGTAGCTAAAACGTTAGCTAAATGTTAAAACAAGCAGAACAACAGCTAAAAGCTACAATATTCAGAGCGGTAGCTAAAAGTTAAAACAAGCAGACCAGTCACTCTAAGCTAGAGCAAGAAGAACAACAGCTAAAAGCTACAATAAACAGAGCGGTAGCTAAAAGTTAACAAGCAGACCAGTCACTCTAAGCTAGAGCAAGCAGAACCAGATCTAAAAGCTACAATAAACAGAGCAGTAGCTAAAAGTTAAAACAAGCAGACCAGTCACTTTAAGCTAGAGCAAGCAGAACAACAGCTAAAAGCTACAATAAACAGAGCGGTAGCTAAAAGTTAAAACAAGCAGACCAGTCACTCTAAGCTAGAGCAAACAGAACAACAACTAAAAGCTACAATATACAGAGCGGTAGATAAATGTTAAAACAGGCAGACCAGTCACTCTAGAGCAAGCAGGACAACTGCTAAAAGCTACAGAGCGGTAGATAAATGTTAAAACAAGCAGAACAACAGCTAAAAGCTACAATTTACAGAGTATTAGATAAAAGTTAAAACAAGCAGACCAGTCACTCTAAGCTAGAGCAAGAAGAACAACAGCTAAAAGCCACAATAAACAGAGCGGTAGCTAAAAGTTAAAACAAGCAGACCAGTCACTCTAAGCTAGAGCAAGCAGAACAAGAGCTAAAAGCTACAATAAACAGAGCGGTAGCTAAAAGTTAAAACAAGCAGACCAGTCACTCTAAGTTAGAGCAAGCAGAACCAGAGCTAAAAGCTGCAATGAACAGAGCGGTAGCTAAAAGTTAAAACAAGCAGACCAGTCACTCTAAGCTAGAGCAAGCAGAACCACAGCTAAAAGCTACAATAAACAGAGCAGTAGCTAAAAGTTAAAACAAGCAGACCAGTCACTTTAAGCTAGAGCAAGCAGAACAACAGCTAAAAGCTACAATAAACAGAGTGGTAGCTAAAAGTTAAAACAAGCAGACCAGTCACTCTAAGTTAGAGCAAGCAGAACAACAGCTAAAAGCTACAATAAACAGAGCGGTAGCTAAAAGTTAAAGCAAGCAGACCAGTCACTCTAGAGCAAGCAGAACAACAGCTAAAAGCTACAATATACAGAACGGTAGCTAAATGTTAAAACAAGCAGAACAACAGCTAAAAGCTACAATATTCAGAGCGGTAGCTAAAAGTTAAAACAAGCAGACCAGTCACTCTAAGCTAGAGTAAGAAGAACAACAGCTAAAAGCTACAATAAACAGAGCGGTAGCTAAAAGTTAAAACAAGCAGACCAGTCACTCTAAGCTAGAGCAAGCAGAACAACAGCTAAAAGCTACAATAAACAGAGCGGTGGCTAAAAGTTAAAACAAGCAGACCAGTCATTCTAAGCTAGAGCAAGCAGAACAACAGCTAAAAGCTACAATAAACAGAGCGGTAGCTAAAAGTTAAAGCAAGCAGACCAGTCACTCTAGAGCAAGCAGAACAACAGCTAAAAGCTACAATATACAGAACGGTAGCTAAATGTTAAAACAAGCAGAACAACAGCTAAAAGCTACAATATACAGAGCGGTAGCTAAAACGTTAGCTAAATGTTAAAACAAGCAGAACAACAGCTAAAAGCTACAATATTCAGAGCGGTAGCTAAAAGTTAAAACAAGCAGACCAGTCACTCTAAGCTAGAGCAAGAAGAACAACAGCTAAAAGCTACAATAAACAGAGCGGTAGCTAAAAGTTAACAAGCAGACCAGTCACTCTAAGCTAGAGCAAGCAGAACCAGATCTAAAAGCTACAATAAACAGAGCAGTAGCTAAAAGTTAAAACAAGCAGACCAGTCACTTTAAGCTAGAGCAAGCAGAACAACAGCTAAAAGCTACAATAAACAGAGCGGTAGCTAAAAGTTAAAACAAGCAGACCAGTCACTCTAAGCTAGAGCAAACAGAACAACAACTAAAAGCTACAATATACAGAGCGGTAGATAAATGTTAAAACAGGCAGACCAGTCACTCTAGAGCAAGCAGGACAACTGCTAAAAGCTACAGAGCGGTAGATAAATGTTAAAACAAGCAGAACAACAGCTAAAAGCTACAATTTACAGAGTATTAGATAAAAGTTAAAACAAGCAGACCAGTCACTCTAAGCTAGAGCAAGAAGAACAACAGCTAAAAGCCACAATAAACAGAGTGTTAGCTAAAAGTTAAAACAAGCAGACCAGTCACTCTAAGCTAGAGCAAGCAGAACAAGAGCTAAAAGCTACAATACTGTAAACAGAGCGGTGGCTAAAAGTTAAAACAAGCAGACCAGTCTTTCTAAGCTAGAGCAAGCAGAACAACAGCTAAAAGCTACAATAAACAGAGCAGTAGCTAAAAGTTAAAACAAGCAGACAAGTCACTCTAAGTTAGAGCAAGCAGAACAACAGCTAAAAGCTACAATAAACAAAGCGGTAGCTAAAAGTTAAAACAAGCAGACCAGTCACTCTAAGTTAGAGCAAGCAGAACAACAGCTAAAAGCTACAATAAACAGAGCGGTGGCTAAATGTTAAAACAAGCAGACCAGTCACTCTAAGCTAGAGCAAACAGAACAACAGCTAAAAGCTACAATATACAGAGCGGTAGATAAATGTTAAAAAAGGGCAGACCAGTCACTCTAGAGCAAGCAGAAACCCTGCTAAAAGCTACAATATACAGAGCGGTAGATAAATGTTAAAACAAGCAGAACATCAGCTTAAAGCTACAATAAACAGAGCAGTAGCTAAAAGTTAAAACAAGCAGACAAGTCACTCTAAGTTAGAGCAAGCAGAACAACAGCTAAAAGCTACAATAAACAAAGCGGTAGCTAAAAGTTAAAACAAGCAGACCAGTCATAAGTTAGAGCAAGCAGAACCACAGCTAAAAGCTACAATAAACAGAGCAGTAGCTAAAAGTTAAAACAAGCAGACCAGTCACTTTAAGCTAGAGCAAGCAGAACAACAGCTAAAAGCTACAATAAACAGAGTGGTAGCTAAAAGTTAAAACAAGCAGACCAGTCACTCTAAGTTAGAGCAAGCAGAACAACAGCTAAAAGCTACAATAAACAGAGCGGTAGCTAAAAGTTAAAGCAAGCAGACCAGTCACTCTAGAGCAAGCAGAACAACAGCTAAAAGCTACAATATACAGAACGGTAGCTAAATGTTAAAACAAGCAGAACAACAGCTAAAAGCTACAATATTCAGAGCGGTAGCTAAAAGTTAAAACAAGCAGACCAGTCACTCTAAGCTAGAGCAAGAAGAACAACAGCTAAAAGCTACAATAAACAGAGCGGTAGCTAAAAGTTAAAACAAGCAGACCAGTCACTCTAAGCTAGAGCAAGCAGAACAACAGCTAAAAGCTACAATAAACAGAGCGGTGGCTAAAAGTTAAAACAAGCAGACCAGTCATTCTAAGCTAGAGCAAGCAGAACAACAGCTAAAAGCTACAATAAACAGAGCGGTAGCTAAAAGTTAAAGCAAGCAGACCAGTCACTCTAGAGCAAGCAGAACAACAGCTAAAAGCTACAATATACAGAACGGTAGCTAAATGTTAAAACAAGCAGAACAACAGCTAAAAGCTACAATATACAGAGCGGTAGCTAAAAGTTAAAACAAGCAGACCAGTCACTCTAAGCTAGAGCAAGAAGAACAACAGCTAAAAGCTACAATAAACAGAGCGGTAGCTAAAAGTTAAAACAAGCAGACCAGTCACTCTAAGTTAGAGCAAGCAGAACCAGAGCTAAAAGCTGCAATGAACAGAGCGGTAGCTAAAAGTTAAAACAAGCAGACCAGTCACTCTAAGCTAGAGCAAGCAGAACCACAGCTAAAAGCTACAATAAACAGAGCAGTAGCTAAAAGTTAAAACAAGCAGACCAGTCACTTTAAGCTAGAGCAAGCAGAACAACAGCTAAAAGCTACAATAAACAGAGTGGTAGCTAAAAGTTAAAACAAGCAGACCAGTCACTCTAAGTTAGAGCAAGCAGAACAACAGCTAAAAGCTACAATAAACAGAGCGGTAGCTAAAAGTTAAAGCAAGCAGACCAGTCACTCTAGAGCAAGCAGAACAACAGCTAAAAGCTACAATATACAGAACGGTAGCTAAATGTTAAAACAAGCAGAACAACAGCTAAAAGCTACAATATTCAGAGCGGTAGCTAAAAGTTAAAACAAGCAGACCAGTCACTCTAAGCTAGAGCAAGAAGAACAACAGCTAAAAGCTACAATAAACAGAGCGGTAGCTAAAAGTTAAAACAAGCAGACCAGTCACTCTAAGCTAGAGCAAGCAGAACAACAGCTAAAAGCTACAATAAACAGAGCGGTGGCTAAAAGTTAAAACAAGCAGACCAGTCATTCTAAGCTAGAGCAAGCAGAACAACAGCTAAAAGCTACAATAAACAGAGCGGTAGCTAAAAGTTAAAGCAAGCAGACCAGTCACTCTAGAGCAAGCAGAACAACAGCTAAAAGCTACAATATACAGAACGGTAGCTAAATGTTAAAACAAGCAGAACAACAGCTAAAAGCTACAATATACAGAGCGGTAGCTAAAAGTTAAAACAAGCAGACCAGTCACTCTAAGCTAGAGCAAGAAGAACAACAGCTAAAAGCTACAATAAACAGAGCGGTAGCTAAAAGTTAAAACAAGCAGACCAGTCACTCTAAGTTAGAGCAAGCAGAACCAGAGCTAAAAGCTGCAATGAACAGAGCGGTAGCTAAAAGTTAAAACAAGCAGACCAGTCACTCTAAGCTAGAGCAAGCAGAACCACAGCTAAAAGCTACAATAAACAGAGCAGTAGCTAAAAGTTAAAACAAGCAGACCAGTCACTTTAAGCTAGAGCAAGCAGAACAACAGCTAAAAGCTACAATAAACAGAGTGGTAGCTAAAAGTTAAAACAAGCAGACCAGTCACTCTAAGTTAGAGCAAGCAGAACAACAGCTAAAAGCTACAATAAACAGAGCGGTAGCTAAAAGTTAAAGCAAGCAGACCAGTCACTCTAGAGCAAGCAGAACAACAGCTAAAAGCTACAATATACAGAACGGTAGCTAAATGTTAAAACAAGCAGAACAACAGCTAAAAGCTACAATATTCAGAGCGGTAGCTAAAAGTTAAAACAAGCAGACCAGTCACTCTAAGCTAGAGCAAGAAGAACAACAGCTAAAAGCTACAATAAACAGAGCGGTAGCTAAAAGTTAAAACAAGCAGACCAGTCACTCTAAGCTAGAGCAAGCAGAACAACAGCTAAAAGCTACAATAAACAGAGCGGTGGCTAAAAGTTAAAACAAGCAGACCAGTCATTCTAAGCTAGAGCAAGCAGAACAACAGCTAAAAGCTACAATAAACAGAGCGGTAGCTAAAAGTTAAAGCAAGCAGACCAGTCACTCTAGAGCAAGCAGAACAACAGCTAAAAGCTACAATATACAGAACGGTAGCTAAATGTTAAAACAAGCAGAACAACAGCTAAAAGCTACAATATACAGAGCGGTAGCTAAAACGTTAGCTAAATGTTAAAACAAGCAGAACAACAGCTAAAAGCTACAATATTCAGAGCGGTAGCTAAAAGTTAAAACAAGCAGACCAGTCACTCTAAGCTAGAGCAAGAAGAACAACAGCTAAAAGCTACAATAAACAGAGCGGTAGCTAAAAGTTAACAAGCAGACCAGTCACTCTAAGCTAGAGCAAGCAGAACCAGATCTAAAAGCTACAATAAACAGAGCAGTAGCTAAAAGTTAAAACAAGCAGACCAGTCACTTTAAGCTAGAGCAAGCAGAACAACAGCTAAAAGCTACAATAAACAGAGCGGTAGCTAAAAGTTAAAACAAGCAGACCAGTCACTCTAAGCTAGAGCAAACAGAACAACAACTAAAAGCTACAATATACAGAGCGGTAGATAAATGTTAAAACAGGCAGACCAGTCACTCTAGAGCAAGCAGGACAACTGCTAAAAGCTACAGAGCGGTAGATAAATGTTAAAACAAGCAGAACAACAGCTAAAAGCTACAATTTACAGAGTATTAGATAAAAGTTAAAACAAGCAGACCAGTCACTCTAAGCTAGAGCAAGAAGAACAACAGCTAAAAGCCACAATAAACAGAGCGTTAGCTAAAAGTTAAAACAAGCAGACCAGTCACTCTAAGCTAGAGCAAGCAGAACAAGAGCTAAAAGCTACAATACTGTAAACAGAGCGGTGGCTAAAAGTTAAAACAAGCAGACCAGTCTTTCTAAGCTAGAGCAAGCAGAACAACAGCTAAAAGCTACAATAAACAGAGCAGTAGCTAAAAGTTAAAACAAGCAGACAAGTCACTCTAAGTTAGAGCAAGCAGAACAACAGCTAAAAGCTACAATAAACAAAGCGGTAGCTAAAAGTTAAAACAAGCAGACCAGTCATTCTAAGTTAGAGCAAGCAGAACAACAGCTAAAAGCTACAATAAACAGAGCGGTAGCTAAAAGTTAAAACAAGCAGACCAGTCACTCTAAGCTAGAGCAAGCAGAACGACAGCTAAAAGCTACAATAAACAGAGCAGTAGCTAAAAGTTAAAACAAGCAGACCAGTCACTTTAAGCTAGAGCAAGCAGAACAACAGCTAAAAGCTACAATAAACAGAGTGGTAGCTAAAAGTTAAAACAAGCAGACCAGTCACTCTAAGTTAGAGCAAGCAGAACAACAGCTAAAAGCTACAATAAACAGAACGGTAGCTAAATGTTAAAACAAGCAGAACAACAGCTAAAAGCTACAATATTCAGAGCGGTAGCTAAAAGTTAAAACAAGCAGACCAGTCACTCTAAGCTAGAGCAAGAAGAACAACAGCTAAAAGCTACAATAAACAGAGCGGTAGCTAAAAGTTAAAACAAGCAGACCAGTCACTCTAAGCTAGAGCAAGCAGAACAACAGCTAAAAGCTACAATAAACAGAGCGGTGGCTAAAAGTTAAAACAAGCAGACCAGTCATTCTAAGCTAGAGCAAGCAGAACAACAGCTAAAAGCTACAATAAACAGAGCGGTAGCTAAAAGTTAAAGCAAGCAGACCAGTCACTCTAGAGCAAGCAGAACAACAGCTAAAAGCTACAATATACAGAACGGTAGCTAAATGTTAAAACAAGCAGAACAACAGCTAAAAGCTACAATATACAGAGCGGTAGCTAAAAGTTAAAACAAGCAGACCAGTCACTCTAAGCTAGAGCAAGAAGAACAACAGCTAAAAGCTACAATAAACAGAGCGGTAGCTAAAAGTTAAAACAAGCAGACCAGTCACTCTAAGTTAGAGCAAGCAGAACCAGAGCTAAAAGCTGCAATGAACAGAGCGGTAGCTAAAAGTTAAAACAAGCAGACCAGTCACTCTAAGCTAGAGCAAGCAGAACCACAGCTAAAAGCTACAATAAACAGAGCAGTAGCTAAAAGTTAAAACAAGCAGACCAGTCACTTTAAGC
>JBBPBX010005090.1:44419-63295 GCA_038048925.1 Garcialebias charrua
AATAAACAGAGCGGTAGCTAAAAGTTAAAGCAAGCAGACCAGTCACTCTAGAGCAAGCAGAACAACAGCTAAAAGCTACAATATACAGAACGGTAGCTAAATGTTAAAACAAGCAGAACAACAGCTAAAAGCTACAATATACAGAGCGGTAGCTAAAACGTTAGCTAAATGTTAAAACAAGCAGAACAACAGCTAAAAGCTACAATATTCAGAGCGGTAGCTAAAAGTTAAAACAAGCAGACCAGTCACTCTAAGCTAGAGCAAGAAGAACAACAGCTAAAAGCTACAATAAACAGAGCGGTAGCTAAAAGTTAACAAGCAGACCAGTCACTCTAAGCTAGAGCAAGCAGAACCAGATCTAAAAGCTACAATAAACAGAGCAGTAGCTAAAAGTTAAAACAAGCAGACCAGTCACTTTAAGCTAGAGCAAGCAGAACAACAGCTAAAAGCTACAATAAACAGAGCGGTAGCTAAAAGTTAAAACAAGCAGACCAGTCACTCTAAGCTAGAGCAAACAGAACAACAACTAAAAGCTACAATATACAGAGCGGTAGATAAATGTTAAAACAGGCAGACCAGTCACTCTAGAGCAAGCAGGACAACTGCTAAAAGCTACAGAGCGGTAGATAAATGTTAAAACAAGCAGAACAACAGCTAAAAGCTACAATTTACAGAGTATTAGATAAAAGTTAAAACAAGCAGACCAGTCACTCTAAGCTAGAGCAAGAAGAACAACAGCTAAAAGCCACAATAAACAGAGCGGTAGCTAAAAGTTAAAACAAGCAGACCAGTCACTCTAAGCTAGAGCAAGCAGAACAAGAGCTAAAAGCTACAATAAAATACAAGCCCAAAACCAGAAAAGTTGGCACGTTGTGGAAATCGCAAATAAAAACAGAATACAATGACTTGCAAATCTTTTTCAACCTATATTCAATTGAACACACTGCAAAGACCACATACTTAACGTTCGAACTGGTAAACTTTGTTATTTTTTGCAATTATTAGCTCATTTGGAATTTGATGCCTGCAACATGTTTCAAAAAAGCTGGCACAAGTGACAAAGAAGACAGAGAAATTTGAGGAATGCTCATCAAACACTTATTTGGAATATCCCACAGGTGAACATGCAAATTGGGAACAGGTGGGTGCCATGATTGGGTATAAAAGCAGCTTCCTTGACATGCTCAGTCATCCACATAGAAGGATGGGGCGAGGGTCACCACTCTGTGAACAAATGCGTGGGCAAATTGTCGAACAGTTCAAGAACAACTTTTCTCAACGAGCTATTGCAAGGAATTTAGGAATTTCACCATCTACGGTCCGTAATATCATCAAAAGGTTCAGAGAATCTGGAGAAATCACTACACGTAAGGGGCAAGGCCGAAAACCAACATTGAATGCCCGTGACCTTCGATCCCTCAGGCGGTACTGCATCAAAAACCGACATCAGTGTGTAAAAGATATCACCACATGGGCTCAGGAATACTTCAGAAAACCACTGTCAGTAACTACAGTTCGTCGCTACATCTGTAAGTGCAAGTTAAAGCTCTACTATGCAAAGCAAAAGCCATTCATCAACAAGATCCAGAAACGCCGCCGGCTTTGCTGGGCCCGAGCTCATCTGAGATGGACTGATGCAAAGTGGAAAAGTGTTCTGTGGTCTGATGAGTCCACATTTCAAATTGTCTTTGGAAACTGTGGACGTCGTGTCTTACGGACCAAAGAGGAAAAGAACCATCAGGACTGTTATAGGCGCAAAGTTCAAAAGCCAGCATCTGTGATGGTATGGGGGTGCATTAGTGCCCAAGGCATGGGTAACTTACACATCTGTGAAGGCACCATTAATGCTGAAAGGTACATACAGGTTTTGGAGCAACATATGCTGCCATCCAAGCGACGTCTTTTTCATGGACGCCCCAGCTTATTTCAGCAAGACAATGCCAAGCCACATTCTGCACGTGTTACAACAGCGTGGCTTCGTAGCAAAAGAGTGCGGGTCCTCCCCTGGCCTGCCTGCAGTCCAGACCTGTCCCCCATTGAAAATGTGTGGCGCATTATGAAACGTAAAATACGACAACGGAGACCCCGGACTGTTGAACAACTTAAGCTGTACATCAAGCAAGAATGGGGAAGAATTCCACCTGAAAAGCTTCAAAAATTGGTCTCCTCAGTTCCCAAACGTTTACTGAGTGTTGTTAAAAGGAAAGGCGATGTAACACAGTGGTAAATATGTCCCTGTGCCAACTTTTTTGCAATGTGTTGCTGCCATTGAATTCTAAGTTAATGGTTATTTGCAAAACAAAATAAAGTTTCTCCGTTCGAACATTAAATATATTGTCTTTGCATTCTATTCAGTTGAATATGGGTTGAAAAAGATTTGCAAGTCATTGTATTCTGTTTTTATTTGCGATTTGCACAACGTGCCAACTTTTCTGGTTTTGGGCTTGTACATACATCTCTATACAGTACTGCTCTATATTGCACCACACTATACTTTATTATACTATACATCTCTATACTGCTCTATATCGCACCACACTATGCTTTATTATACTATACATCTCTATACTGCTCTATATCGCACCACACTATGCTTTATTATACTATACATCTCTATACTGCTCTATATTGCACCCCACTATGCTGTATTATACTATACATCTCTATACTGCTCTATATTGCACCACACTGTGCTTTATTATACTATACATCTCTATATTGCTCTATATTGCACCACACTATGCTTTATTATACTATACAGTACATCTCTATACTGCTCTATATTGCACCACAATATGCCTTATTATAATACAGTACAGTATACATCTCTATATTGCACCACACTAGGCTTTATTATACTATACATTTCTATACTGCTCTATATCGCACCACACTATGCTCTATTATACTATACATCTCTATACTGCTCTATATTGCACCACATTGTGCTTTATTATACTATACATCTCTATATTGCACCACACTATGCTTTATTATACTATACAGTACATCTCTATACTGCTCTATATTGCACCACAATATGTCTTATTATAATATACACCTCTATATTGCTCTATATTGCACCACACTATGCTTTATTATACTATACAGGTAGTCCCCGACTTACGAGCGCTCTGACCTACGAGGTTCCGGACTTACGAGCTGGCGAATTTTTTGAAAAAACGCAAAAAATACAGAGTTTTTCTGTGTTTTTTCACCACAGTTCGTTAGCTAAACATGTGGACACACGTTTCCGATCATTTTTATGCACTCGTAAGCAGTTTTTCGATGAAAAACGAGTGTTTGTAGTCGCGCTAGCAAAACCGTTCCAATTTACGAGCGAAATTCCGGACTTACGAGACACGTGGCGGTCGTTCCGAATTACGAGATTTCCATGTTACGAGCAACTCGTTGTAACGGAACTCGCTCGTAAGTCGGGGACTACCTGTAATTACAGGTAGTCCCCGACTTACGAGCGAGTTCCGTTACAACGAGTTGCTCGTAACATGGAAATCTCGTAATTCGGAACGACCGCCACGTGTCTCGTAAGTCCGGAATTTCGCTCGTAAGTTGGAACGGTTTTGCTAGCGCGACTACAAACACTCGTTTTTCATCGAAAAACTGCTTACGAGTGCATAAAAATGATCGGAAACGTGTGTCCACATGTTTAGCTAACGAACTGTGGTGAAAAAACACAGAAAAACTCGGTATTTTTTGCGTTTTTTCCAAAAATTCGCCAGCTCGTAAGTCCGGGACCTCGTAGGTCAGAGCGCTCGTAAGTCGGGGACTACCTGTATATTGCTCTATATTGCACCACATTATGCTTTATTATACTATACATCTCTATACTGCTCTATATCGCACCACACTATGCTTTATTATACTAAACATCTCTATATTGCTCTATATTGCACCACATTATGCTTTATTATACTATACATCTCTATACTGCTCTATATTACACCACACTATGCTTTATTATACTATGTCTTTATACTGCTCTATATTGCAACACATTACGCTATACTATACATCACTATACTATATTTACCCATAATGCAGCACACTTCAAGCCACGGTTTGATATTCTTATGGGGTTCTGTGGAAGCACGCTGCTCTGCAGAAGAAAAACAAAACGTGGATTTCTTCTACGAGCGTGCTCGTTAACGACAGTTGTTCTAATTGTCGTTGTTACCAGATGACGTCATATCTTTTTGCTTCTTCCTTTCGTCGTCGTCGTTCTGGATGTTTATGAATGCAACCACGACGAGGCCACCCTTTCTTATTAGAAATACCTTCCCAAGTTGCAATGCATTCTGGGAACATGAGCCTGCAACAGCTGCAAGTGATATTCCTGACATTTCACCCCCACCTCTCTGCTCCCAGACTGGATTTTCTGACTCTGTGCCCTCTTCCCCTCCTAACGGTTTCCTTCACCTTGATGTTTTCTTTAAAATAATCTCCTTTGTTCGTTCTTTTTTCTTTTTCTTTTACCTTTCCTTCATCTTTCCACCCGCACCCCTGCATCCGTGCTGCAGGGTGTTGGCTTTAGTGGCAGTGAAAGCTGCTTTGCCTTTAACAACAGTTTGTCTTAATGAGAGGGGGGAGCGTACGCAGGAGGAACGGAGCGGAGGGTCACAGCTGAAGCCAATTGCGTCCCTTTCCTGTCTGAGCTGCTGTGGGCCGGGGTCAAGCTCAGGGTCAGGCCGGCCCGTCGTTCTCACTGAGTCCTGGCGCTGGTTCCCAATAGTTGCCAGCATGTGTGTGTGAGAGAGTTAAGAGGGCAGGAGGCACATCTGTTTTTGATCCCCACAGAAAGGCTCGCTCTTTGGACCTGGACGTGCTGGGGGTGCCTGTAGAGGAGGGAGAGGGCGAGCGAGTGGTCACACGCACACAGTGTGTGTCGAGTGCAATGTGGCGTGATTTTAGAGCCACCTTCTCCTTTGAAGAACTGAAATTGTGCTTAAATATACAAATTAACAGAACAAACGGCCCAGGTAATTATGCAAAATATGAGAAGCTCTGATTATTTATGTGAGTTAAGCGCCGTCTCTTGTGATGATAATTAAATAATCATACTGATTCATGTGAATTGCTGCAGTTTATATAACCAAGATGTTTATTATCTGTGCATTCAAAAATCAAAACAAACAGTTTAATAGTTTACTGAAATTTACCCATAATGCAGCACACTTCAAGCCACGGTTTGATTTTCTTATGGGATTCTGTGGAAAAGTTGTGAACAATCAATATCTTACCTGTTGTAGATAGTTCTTAGATTTAAATAATTTAATTCCTCCTAGATCGACAAGCTAACACTCAAATCTAAACCATTACATCAGTAGGCAAATAACAGCAGCAGCCAGCTGTAGCACTTTCAGTGCAGTCTGAGGCACGTCTTGCAGGTGGATCAGTAAACGTCTCGTAAAAACAAACACGTATTGTAGAATTAAAAGCAGCACAAAGGTAGCTGTAGCTGCATTTGCATGAATAAATGTTTCTTTATGTCTTTATTGTTTTGAAATGTATTGAAATGCTTGAATGGAAATGCTGCACCAATCCAGTTTAGTCTGGCTGTTCCACTGTTCACATGCCAAGTACCACTGGTGGTGCTCAACATGTCTTTAGTTGTATTGATGAGATTTGATTCACGTTTTCTTAAAAGAGCATTCACTTGCTGTGGTTCAAGAAAGAACCAAGATTGACGTGTATATGGTTCAATAGAGGAAGTAGTAATGATAATGATTATAATATAATCATACCAGCTTATGAAAATAATAACAATTTGTGCCAGATATGAGTAAAAGCTTCTAATATTGTTTTTTTAATAGGTGGTACTTGGAGAGTTACGTATTTTGTGTTAAAAAAAACGTTAATAAACCACTGTACCACAGAAAATGTGGTAAATGTGATATTTTTGACAGGTCTGATCAGAGGTCCACCAATTTGTTATTTCGATGTTTGTTTCTGTTACCAGTACCAATTTTTAGAAATCAGGGCAGCTGATGGTCTTTATGCAACACCTTTCTTTCTTCTTGTGGCCAAAATGAAAATAAAAATGTGCATAAAAATGTAAGCTGCTGTATTAATATCAATATTAATAATATAATAATTAATACTTATAATAAACAATAATAATATAATAAACAATAATAAATAATATAATAATATAATAAATAATAAATAATAATAACAATAATTATAATAATAATTAATAATATCAATATTAATAGACCCATCTCTGCCTGATGCCCTCAACAAGTTTTATGCACGGTTTGAAGACCCAATAGACCACCCAGCACCAGACTCACCTCATCATCAGAGGAAGAGCATCTCAGCGTGACCGCAGCAGAAGTGAGAGGCAGTCTCAGAAGGATCAACCCTCATAAAGCAACTGGACCGGACAACATCCCCGGGAAAGTTCTGAAGGAATGTGCGGACCAGCTCTGTGAGGTGCTGGCTGACATCTTCAACACCTCACCTGCCTGAAGACCGCCACCATCATCCCAGTCCCAAAAAGCTCCACAGTGACTGGTCTGAACGACTATCGGCCGGTGGCCCTCACCCCTTGCAAAATGCTTCGAAAAACTGGTCATGACCCACATCAAAACAACCGTCAACATCAACGAGGACCCTCATCAGTATGCTTACCGTGAGAACCGATCAACAGAGGACGCCATCTCGTCCGTGGTCCACACTGCTCTCACCCACCTGGATCAGAAGGACTCCTACGTCCGTATGCTCTTTGTGGACTTCACATCTGCCTTCAACACCATGATCCCCCAAACTCTGATGGACAAACTATCCACACTTGGACTAAGCCCCTCCGTTTGTAACTGGGTACTAGACTTTTTAACAAACAGACCACAGTCAGTGAGGATCCACAACTTCTCCTCCTCCACCATTGCCCTCAGCACTGGCTCTCCTCAAGGATGTGTGTTGAGCCCCCTTCTGTTCACTCTGCTCACATATGATTGTGCAGCTACCCATCCAGGTTGTCATATTGTAAAGTTTGCAGATGATACAGCTGTGGTGGGATGCATCACAAACAATGATGAGTCCAGCTACAGGCAGGAGGTGGAACATCTGGAGAGCTGGTGCAAAGAGAATAACCTTCACATGAATGTGAAGAAGACAAAGGAGATGATTGTGGACTTCAGAAGGAACAAACAAACACACACCCCACTGAACATAAGTGGATCTGCAGTGGAAGTGGTCTCCAGCTACAAGTACTTGGGTGTACACTTGAATGATAACCTCAGCTGGAGCAACAACACCACCAGCCTGATCAAGAAAGGTCATCAGAGACTCTACTTCCTCAGACGGCTGAGACGAGCTGGTCTGAGTAGCCCAGTCCTCACCTCCTTCTACAGGTGTGCAGTGGAGAGCATCCTGTGCTCCAGCATCAACGTGTGGCATGGAGGCTGCACAGCTGCAGAAAGAAAAGCTTTGCAGAGAGTGGTGAAGGCTGCACAGAAGTCTGTTGGAGTCAGTCTCCCCACCATCACAGACATTTACACTTCGAGATGCAGGAAAAAAGCCACCTGCATCATGAAAGACCCCACTCACCCAGCACACACACTCTTTGCCCCACTCCCCTCAGGACGGAGGTTGAGGAGCATCAAATGTAGAACCACTAGACTGAGGAACAGCTTCTACCCTGAGGCTGTTAGACTCATGAATAAATAAATAATAAGAATAATCACTGCAAAATATCACATCATGCTGATGCTGATCTGTTTTCTTGTTGCTGTGTTCATCTGTGACCATCTGCTCATAAAGACTCATGTTCGTGCTGCTGTTTGTAATGACGTTTTTCTATTACTCTAGGGCTTAGTGTATTTCTAGTTGATGTTTTTCTTAGTTCATATCCTAGATGTTATTACTGTTTTTCTCTTACATTTTGTTGTTGGATGTAACTGGGACCCTGTGTACATAATCTCATTTCATCACATGTACCACATGCGGTGCAAATGACAATAAAGACTTTCTGACTCTCTGACTCTGATCTTTTTGACAGGTCTGATCAGAGGTCCACCAATTTGTTATTTCGATGTTTGTTTCTGTTACCAGCACCAATTTTTAGAAATCAGGGCAGCTGATGGTCTTTATGCAACACCTTTTTTTTTTTTCTTGTGGCCAAAATGAAAATAAAAATGTGCATAAAAATGTAAGCTGCTGTATTAATATCCATCTGCTCTTCAGGCTGCCGTTTAATACACCGCCTTATATTGCATTATTATTGTTTAGCATATATCTTAGATCCTTATATACCGTTTCTTTTGTTATACTTTATTTATTAGCTATTTTGGGGTGTAACTGGGATCTTGAGTACACAATTTCGTTCCACCTCATGTACCACATGTGATGCGAACAACGACAAAGAAAGTTAAACTTTGAAAATATAATTGCTTAGCTTCATTTTCCTATTTACTAACTAGTAAAATATGCACAGGCTTGGACAACTGCAGACTTTTTTTTTAAGTAGCAAATATTCAAGTAATCAGTAAACTTCTACATTTGATCCTTATCTTTAGGTAATTTGGTGTAAGTTTAAACCTTTGGCTGCCTCATATGAGTTTGCAGCTAAATGAAAATTCCTGCCTGTCATAGGAAATGAGGTGCTTTTTGTAAAGTAATTTAAAAGAGCAAAAATAAAAAAGAGTTATAAATAAAAAATGGGCATGACGGGGCAGCACGGTGGCACAACTGGTAGAGCTGCTGCCTCTCAGCGAGAAGGTTGCCGGTTCAAATCCCGGTCCGGGGCCTTTCTGGGTGGAGTTTGCATGTTCTCCCCGTGCATGCGTGGGTTTCCTCCGGGTACTCCGGTTTCCTCCCACAGACCAAAAAACATGCTTGTTAGGCTGATTGGTGACTCTAAATTGACCCTAGGTGTGAGTGTGAGAGTGGATGGTTGTTTGGTGTGAGTGAGACAGGTCCCTCTTGTAAATGAGTCCCCGTGACTCAACGAGGCTAGCCTGTATAAATAAAAGGTTGAATGACATCCTATTAGTTTTAAAACCTCACATACTTTTGTTCCTCTCCTCCTCCTCTCACCTCTCTGCTCCTTCCAAGCATCTGTAAAGGTATAGTTGAGATGAAACGCCACATCAGACTTTGAACAGAGCTCATAAAACAAGAACGTATTAACGAGCATGACTAACAAGCTGCAGGAATCACAACACACACAACGTCGTGCATCATGTCTCCTCATGCACAAAGTTTTCTTTCTTCCTTCCTTGAGGCTTGCCTTTTGTCTTTTAGTCGCAGCTTTTTCCATTTTCCACACGTTTCACGCTTAATCTGACCCAGAGATCTTCTAAAAAAAATTCCATTTTGCTTCCTCTAATGGTTTTATTTTGTTGCGAGCTTAGTTTAGATCGCAGGTGGCTCACAAACTCTTTGGAGCACAGGAACATCAGCAGTCAGGTTTTAACAATCCAAGATTTAGCCAAATGATCTAAAAGTATTTCTTTGAAGATGATACTGGAAGGCTGAGCAGCATTTAACTGCATCAGCAAACCATTAGGTCAGAGCTGAACCAGGTGGCCTGGAAACTGCTTCAAGACACCACATCTTTGTAAAAATAAAAAAAAAGAAAGCCCAAATGTTGGCCCGAACCCAGCCAGCCTACAGCGATACCTCACAACAACGCAGATTTTTAGTTTTTGCTCATTTTCTGACGAGTGTGGTTAAATTTACTAGGTCAAATCCACAAAACCTCATAAAGCATGGCAGCCATTCTTTCCTTGGAGCTGATTCATTGATTGTGAGCAGATGTCAGAGCACAAGTTATTGTGCAGTGGGGCTGATTCACCTGGCTGAGTGGGTTTACTTCAGTCTGGCTGCAACAGTTTCACAATCCTGATTTAATTTCAGAAATCATACTAGGTTCTGACATGTAAACGTCCAACTCTGTCTCTACACATTTACATAAGAGGTACAGTACAAGCAGTATAAGCTGACATCAGTAAGGATTGAATTGTTACACTCAAGTAGATTTTTTTTTCCTTTTTTTGAGTGTGAGTGAGCACAAATAATACGTAAAGCCACATTTATAGTGTCCGAAGTTTCTTAGATCAGTGAAAGGAGAATCAATCTGCAAAATGATCAGAACCTTCTAAAGTTTTCACCTGAGTAGCTTATTAAAAACAGAAATATTTTCCTATAAATATTATGGTTGTCAACCAGTGACAAGTTAAAAAAAATGTAATTCAATTTTTTATTTACCGTATTTTCTGGACTATAAGTCACATCTTTTTGCCTAATTTGCATGCCCTGCGACTTATAGAGAGGTGAGACTTGTTTATGGATTTTCCCCCCCATATTTTTAGACCAATTTTTGGCTCAGATATGACCGTTTTTCCATTTTGGCAAAAATGGTGCAGTACCACCTTTGTCCACTAGGGTACACCAACCGTTCCCACCTCATGTGTCCGACGAGAGCCTCCTCTGGTCGGATTCACTCTGTCGCAGCCCGGCCTCCTGCTCTGGAGGTATGAACAAGCTACTTTGCTGTTAGCTCAGTGTTTGTTAGCAAAATAGGTCAAGAATCACAGGACAGATTTTGATCAAACTTACAGAAAGTAATCACTAGATGGATATTTACAACTTATTAGCTTTATGAGATGTTTGAGATCAAATTTGATGTTTTATAGACGTAAATGTGTCGCGGTTAGCTTTGTTGATTTTTCCTTGTACGTTTGAGCAAATAGCTCATAAACCACACAGCAGATTTTTTTCAAACTTACAGAAAGTAATCACTAGATGTACATTTACAAACTGTTAGCTGTTGGAGTTATTTGAGATAAAATTCGATGTTTTATAGACGTAAATGTGTCGCGGTTAGCTTCGTTGTTTTTCCTTGTACTTTTTCAAAGCGAAAAAATTTAAATCCAGCAGATTTGACCATTACGTGAATTTATTAAGGAACGGTTAAGCTAAGACACATGTTTGCTATAATTTTCAGCAGACAAATAATTGTTTTTACCGTGTTAATCTTGTGAAAAGTCCTTCCGTGCATGCTTCTGTGGTCGTCATTTTCAGCAGGGCAAATGACGCGCTGACACGTAGCGGTGATGCATAACAGGTGCGACTTATATAAAGGTGCGACCTGTTTATGGATTTTTTCCAATTTATTGACAATAATTGGACAAAGCGACTTATATAAAGGTGCGACCTAGTCCAGAAAAAAAACTGTACCCTTTATTTCAGGGGTCTGCAATCTGTGGCTCTGGAGCCACATGTGGCTCATTGGTCCCTCTGCATTGTCTCTTTCAGACTTTGACCAAAACTAAAATAAAATTGAATTTTATTTAAATGATTGCCAACAATTAAAAGGCTAGTTTTAGAAGATTTCCTGTCATTTTCAAGTTTGTGAAGAATGTTGCAAATACAAGATGTAAAACTTGTGGACTACATCATGATAAAACACTTTACGTTGACTTCCAGTCTCAGTGTGATCTTTCTCTCAAAACCATCAGAGTGTTTTGGAATATCTTTAAGACAAGCTGCTGAGAAGGAATATTTGACAGTAAGAATAAAAGACAAAAAAAGAGAGAAAAAAAGTCAAAGTATTTGGCTTTTTTCAGCTTCCTTGTGCAAATTTGATTTTTTTTCCCCCCAGAAATTTTCAGCTGTTTTGTGCTACTTTCAGCTTCTTTCTGCTGACTACAACATTGTTTTTGTGCTTCCAACTTCTTTCTGCTCATTTCAGCTTGTCATGCTCCTTTCAGCTTATTTCTGAAAGTTTCAGCTGCTATTTAGCTGTGCTATGCTAATTTTTGCTTTTTCAGCTAATTCCATATATATAACTCATTTCAGATCTTTCCACTTCTTTCTGGAAGTTTAAGCTTCTTCTGCCTTTTCAGCTACTATTCAGCTATGTTTTGCTAACTTCAGCTTTGTTTTAGCTAATCTTCTAATTTGAGCTAATTTCTGCTAAATTAAACCTAATTCAGTAAATATGTGTTATTTCTCATCTCTTCTGCTAATTTAGGCTTGTTCTTCCATTTCAGCTACATCTCCGCCTGTTTTTAGCTCATTTCAGCTGTTTTCCAGCAAGTTCTTCTGCAATAAGCATTCACAGGAAATGCAGTTTCTCTAGTTTTAATTTAAAAATGTAATTAGATGTCCAACAAACTGGCCTGATTTTATCCTGTCTTTAACGTTATGCTTTAAGTAGGATAATTAATTTTTCAGCGATTAAGAGAACTCACATCGGCCTGCAGAGTTCAGTGTTTTCAATTTTATAAAATTGTTAAAAATCTTTTTTTTTTCTTTCTTTACATGAATCTGGTCTTTTCTTTTGTATTAAAATGTAAACATATCAATAAATGTTAATAATAGTTTGACATTTTTCGTTTTATATTCGTTTTATAATATCACCCCCACTAGCCAGGAAAGCCATCTCCAACAAACTTGTAGTGGCCCATGGGCCACCAGTTGACAGTACACAGTTGTAGCAGATTTTGCGACTCCGGACATTGTAATTAAGCAAAGTGGAAAAAATGGCTCTTTTTATTGCAAAGGTTCCAGACCCCTGCTATATTTATACAGAGTCATGAGAACTCATTTTCAAGAGAGACCTGTTTGGGAGCTGATGCTAAGGGCCTTGCTCATGGGCCCAGGGTGGGGCAAATGAGGGTGGAGGCAGGTGTGGGTGTTTCACCTTTTCCATGCAGATTTTGATGGTGTCAGTCTAGGGAGTTGAACCTACGACTTTCCGATCACAGGCCCATCTTCTCTAACCCCTGTGCCACCACTCCCCAAATAACTGGCATGTTTGTCCATTTGTACCATAGATGTTGGCTGCACTGCTGCTGAATTCGATTTAATTAATTTATTTAATAAAATAAAATAAAATGTTGCTCAGTATTGCAGCATGGTGGTTCAGTTGAGCTGCTGCCTTTCAGGGAGAAGGTTGTCGGAACTAATCCCGGCCGCCTTTCTGGGTGGAGTTTGCATGTTCTTTCCATGCATGCATGTGTTTTCTCCAGGTAGTCCGGTTTCCTCACAGACTAAAAACATGCATGTTAGTCTGATTAATAACTCTAAACTGTCCCTATGTGTGAGTGAGAGTGAATGATTGTTTGTCTCGTTTGTCTCTATGTGTCCCTGTGATGGACAGGAGACCTGTCCAGGCTGCCTCTCGCACAATGACTATTGGATATGGACACCAGTGACCCCCGTGACCCATAAAGGAAGAAGCAGTTTTGTGTAAAAAGTGTGATTTCTTTATCAAACATACCACAACAACAGAACCAAATTACATGCTGCTGTTACTCAAAGCTCTCATCAGCTGTTCTGTGGGAGAGGTCATGAACAGTTAATATCTTACCTGTTGCAGATAGCTCCATAAATGGTAAATGGACTGTACTTATATAGTGTCTTTCTGTTTCATCAAGACACTCAAAGCTCTTTACAACACAATCTGTTTCCTCATTTACCCATTCATACAGTACTCTACTAGATCTGTACAAAGAATAATCAGTGCTTTATCACATTCAAACCCCGATGGGACACACATCAGAGGTAATGAGGTGTCTTGCCCTGGGACACTTCGGCATTTGACTGCTGGTGGAATCAAACCCCCAACTCTCGCATTGGAGGACGACTGCTCTAACCACTCAGCCACAGCCGCCCTACAAATATTATAAATGACCTCCGTTTGGCAGTGGTGGAGAAAGTACTCAAACACTGTACTTAAAGCTGCTATATGTAACTTTTCTAACAATATATTTTAAACATATTTCTTCACTCTGTCACTAGACTGATGTTAGAGAGGTAATCTCTGAAAAAAACTAAAAAAAAATATTGTCCCCTTGCTTCTCCAGGTGGTAAATAGGCATTTCTAAAAAGAAAAAGTGACCCGCCATTAACCAGCCAATAAAAACAGAGTTTGTAACCAGCCAATAAAAACAGAGCTTGAATTTGAATCAGCCAATAAAAACAGAGCTTGAATTTGAATTTCAGCAGACCATGGGAGAGCAGAGCCATATATGGCTCTGAGGGGGAGGGATCAGAATGCTTTGCCTGTTGAAATTTTTTCTAAGTGCTGCAGTTCTACAGAAACTGCAGACTGAACCTTTAAGTAAAAGTACAAATAAACAGACAAAAATGTACTCTAGTAAAAGTAGACGTACCATATTAATGTTTTTACTTAAGTAAAAGTAAATACAGGTAGTCCCCGAATTACGAGCGCTCTGATCTACGAGGTTCCAGACTTACGAGCTGGCGAATTTTTGGAAAAAACGCAAAAAATACTGAGTTTTCATGTGTTTTTTCACCACAGTTAGTTAGCTAAGCATATGGACACACGTTTCCGATCATTTTTATGCACTCATAAGCAGTTTTTGGATGAAAATAGAGTGTTTTTAGTCGCGCTAGCGAAACCGTTCCAATTTACGAGCGAAATTTCGGACTTACGAGAGACATGGCAACCGTTCCAAATTACGAGATTTCCGGTTTACGAGCGCCTCGTTGTAACGGATCTCGCTCGTAAATCGGGGACTACCTGTAAGTACTTGCTTTTAAAAATACTTAGTCTTAAAGTAAAAGTACTTGCTGAATGTATTACCTAATGCAATGGTCTACAATATCATTAATGTGCATGACTTAAGTTTAATTTAGCAGAAATGAGCACAAATTAGAAGATAAGCTAAAACAAAGCTGAAATTAGCCAAATGTAGCTGAACAGTAGCTGAAAAGGCAGAAAGAAGCTTAAACTACCAGAAAGAAGCGGAAAGATCTGAAATGAGTTATTAATATGGATTTAGCTGAAAAAGCTCAAATTAGCATAGAACGGCTAAATAGCAGCTGAAACTTTCAGAAATATGCTGAAAGGAGCATGACAAGCTGAAATTAGCAGATAGAAGTTGGAAGCACAAAAACAATGTTGTAGTCAGCAGAAAGAAGCTGAAACGAGTACAACAGCTGAAAATTTCAGATAAAAAAAATTGCACAAGGAAGCTGAAAGAAGCCGAATACTGTACTTTATTTAATTTGACTTTATTTTTTATTTTTTTGTTTTTTATTCTTACTATCAATATGCCTTCTCAGCAGCTTGTCTTAAAGATATTCCAAAACATTCTGATGGTTTTGAGAGAAAGATCAAGCTGAGACTGGGAGTCGACGTAAAGTGTCTTACTAGCACGATGTAGTCCACATGTTTTACATCTTGTATTTGGAACATCTGGAATATCTTGCAAAAAGACCTGAAGCTCTCGACCTTGACTTCTCTAAGTGACTTTAAGCATCTGTTAAGTTCCTGGCAAAAACCAATGCAGACATGTTCCTGTATTAATTTTCTACATCGCCTTATAATCTAGCTGCTTTTTTCTATTTTTCCTCTTAATTGTCCTTTTGGTTGCTATTTTGTTTTGATTGTTTAAAAAAAAGAAGAGAAATTTAAATATGTACGTCTATGTCTATTTTATGACTGTCTATTGTTGTTATTCACTGTTGTCATCACGCTTTGTTAAGAATTCAGGTCTCTCTTTTAAATGAGTCCCCGAGGCTCAATGTGATTAACTTGTCTAAATAAAGGTTGAATGTACAAAGTATTTCTACCATTCTTAACAAACTTGAACATGACAGGAAATCTTCTAAAACTAGCCTTTTCGTCATTGGCAATAATTTAAATAACGTTTTATTTTAATTTTGGGCAAAGTCTGAAAGAGCCAATGCAGAGGGACCAAAGAGCCACATGTGGCTCCAGAGCCGCAGGTTGCAGACCCCTGATCTATGGGTCTCTCTTGTAAATGAGCCCTCGTATTTTTTAATATTGAGCTGCACTGCTGCATTTTGCAACACATTTTTTCATTCAACCTTTATTTGGGCAGGTTACTCCCATTGAGCCTCGAGGACTCATTTACAAGAGAGACCTGATTTCAACAGCGACAACAATAGACCATCATAAAAGAGGCATACAGATTTAAACAATATATATATATATTTTTTGCAAATTAAAATAAGATGGCAAAAAAGTAGTAAAAACATCTAGAATATAAGGTGAACGTATCTCAGTGGGACTAACCTGTGAATGAATAGTGTCACTTTTTCTTTGACGTAAGTCGTAAATGTCTGAACACACAGCGCACTGCTCTCACATCCACATATTTCACAGCTCCAAACTCTCTCCTTTAGCATATCTGAGCAGAAGGAGTGTAATTCTTATTTATTTATTGTCATGAAAATCTATCATTCCCTCTACAGTACTGTATTGTGTACTAGATGTACACAATTACCGTAGTGCATTGGAAGTCTAATAAAAAGTGTACTACTAGTATACTTTAAAGGTCCACTGACATGATTTTTCTACTATTCATAAAATTGCTCAAAATATATATATTTTATCATTTAAATATGTTTGTTTTTGCAAACAAAATGATAAATCACTTTAATTTTGCTTTAAAAGTGATTTTGAACTTCAAGCCGTGTTTAATCATGGGAAATCCGATTACACACGAACGCACCATCTGTGACGTAGTGAGAGGCAGAGGGCTCTGGTCTCTTTAATAGCGGACATTTTAAAACCAGACTAATTTATCAATCTATGTGAAGATTTGAGCTATTTGTCTTCATTTTGGGAAGCAGAAAATAGTTTGGGTGATGGAACAAGAAACAACAGGATCTAATTTAGGTCTGATGCTGTATCAGACTTCCTTCATGTCGAGCTGCTCATACCCGCACACTGTGACAAGCCCAGAGCTCTGCCCGGTGTGACGTCACAGATGGTGCGTTCGTGTGTAATCGGATTTCCCATGATTAAACACGGCTTGAAGTTCAAAATAACTTTTAAAGCAAAATTAAAGTGATTTATCATTTTGTTTGCAAAAACGAACATATTTAAATGATAAAATATATATATTTTTAGCAATTTTATGAAAATTTAAAAATAATGTCAGTGGGGCTTTAAGTATACTTAAATGAACTAAAAATGTGAACTAGAAGTACATAGAGTAGTATACTTAAAGTATACTTTTTATAAACTAGAATTGTCCCAATCTAGTATAACGAAGTATTAAAATTACATACTTATAGTATACTACAAGTACACATTGTGAAGTATACTTTATATACTTATACTTGTACTCAAGTATACTAAATAAATTAAACTTCAAGTATACAGTACTTCTTTTTGCTAAGGGTCCTCCCACCTTGTTCCTCACTCTTCAAGTTTTGGAGTCCCAAAGGCCCTAAAAACTGCCCCATACTTAACTTCTCACAAACCCCTGAACACCACTGTGACCTCCTCACCCCACAAAGACCCCCTCAACTTTTTTTTAGATTCAACCCCCAGGCATTTAACCCTCTGAGTGTTTAACTCCTCCCTTTTCTCCCCCGCTTCTAAAGTTCTTTACAGCCCATGTCATCCCAGCCAGAGCAGTAAAAAAAAAATCACACATCTGGAATCACACTTTATGTTTCTACACTTTAAACCTAAGAAGAATCCCCCCCACACACACACACACACAATCACACCCGCTCCATGCCTTCCTCGTCACACACACACAGACACTCGGGCCACGCCGCAAGAAAAACACTCCGATGACGAGCTGTAAACGCTGCAACAACGCTGTCACCATGAGCAAGACGTTTCTAATGAGGGCTGGAGGGAAGCGTGACGGGGAGCGGTGCACACGCAGGAGGAGAGGAGAGCTGCGTGTCATGAAACAAGACGCAGGAGTGCTGGGTTCGACTCCGCTCGTCCGCCCACACAAGCCGAGGCCATTTTGGATCACGGCCTATAGCTTCAGTCTCCCTCCCTGCCTGAGCCTGCACTCCTTCACAGCAGGAATGCGTTGCATGACCCTCTGTTCTCTCCGTCGAGCCTTTGTGTGTGAGAACGTGTCTCCCGGTCCGAAGCGTGACTATATATACATTTAATAAGGGCTTGTGTGGTTCAGTAATGGCCGGTTGAGTTGTAGCGAGAGGAGACGTCCGCTATAGTGAGCTGCGAGAGCAAAGAGGGAACAAACTGGTTTGTGAACTCATCACCACCACTGATTGAGTGAAGGAGTGCAGGTGTGTTTGCGTTCAAACCGCTCCGTGAGAAAACGTCTGAGCGATCAGGACGAGACGCTGCAAAAGAGAGCAATGGAAAAACACACCGACGACTCCTATTTCACATTATTTCAAATGCAGAGGCACAACTCCAAGATTCGGTTTTCCTTTTTGGAGCCCAGAACCTTTTTAACCAAGAACATGTGCCACTTCTGGGCTCGGCGTGCATGCACGTCGGTGTGTGTGTGTGTTGCAGGAGGAGGCCGATGGGTCGGGTTTCGGGGACGGGAGGGGAGGCGCTCGGTCGGGGAGACAGAGCGGTGCTGCGGTAGGTACACAGGGCCCTGACCCAGGCCTGCCAGAGGAAAACTCTCTTCTCCCACTGCCTGAATCTTTTTGTTTTGTTTTGTTTTCCTCTGCCAGACTGGAGGGAGGGGGGGAGAGGGGGTAGTGTGTGTGTGTGTGTGTGTGTGTGTATGAGCTGGCTATTAACGAGCACCATCGTTTTTCTAATTAGTGCTTTGGGGAATATTTTCTTAAGGACTGTCGACCCTCCCTGCAGAGTTTTTTTTTTTGGGTGGGGGTGCATTAGTGTAAGCGGGTGCACAAATGTGTGTACCGTATTTTCCGGAATATAGGTCGCACCTGAATATAGGTCGCATTGTCCAATTATTGCCGAAGAATTGGAAAAATCCATATACAGTACAGGTAGTCCCCGACTTACGAGCGCATCGACATACGAGGTTCCGGACTTACGAGCTGACTAACGAACAGTAAAGTTGTAATAATAATAATAATAATAAACTTTATTTGTATAGCACCTTCCACAATGCCTTGCATTGACCAAGGTGCTTAACAGGATAAAAAGAA
>JBBPBX010005091.1:0-11151 GCA_038048925.1 Garcialebias charrua
TTACTCCATATGAACATAATTCATAATGGCACGTGGAAATACCTTGAGCAATTATCTATTTATTTATTCCTTTTTATTCATTTTATAATAATGAAATACATAATAATTAACATACTAGTATATGTAATTAGAAAAAAATATATAAAATATAAAATGAAAGGTAGCAGATGAAGAAAAATTTGTTTTTGTTTTTTACATCTAAAAGATTTAATAAGAACAGATACTAGTTTATTTTGTGTTCACTGAGTTTGAATTCCCAGAAAATAACGAGTTGGTTAAAGCAGATTCTCTTTTTGTTTTTTGCACTTTATTTTTTATGATGTTACTGGCTGGAAAGCAGTAAGTTTAATTATTTTTACATCTAATTTTTTTATATTATTAACTGTCATGTGAAGTTCAGACAGTAGTTAGGAAGTTCACTTAACATGTTTACTATTACCGGTATGTTTATGAAACAAGAAAAAATAGAAATGGTGGAAAAGAAAAGGCATAGATTTGTTTGCTTTATTGTAATCTCTGCTTTAAATAAATCTGACATTGTTTATTATAAAACAGATTGATTTATTTCTTCTGTTTGTTGAAAAATACTTGAGAAGATATTTAAAAAATAATCGCATTTTAAATCGCAATTGCAATTTATAGAAAAAATAATTGCAATTAGATTATTTTCCAAAATCGTTCAGCCCTAGTTTCAATATTAATAAAATAAAGACAACTTTTTCATAGCTTTGATGTACAACTCAAGTGGAAATGAACATTTATGGAGAAGTCAAAAAAAATGCCCACAAACCTGGAGTGAGATGAGCGTTTCTTTACTTTTTCGTAGGGCTCATCCAGTGATGATTCGCTCCACATTTTGGGTTTGATGGGAGACTTGTCATAGTCGGAGCGCGTGTAGTGCATGTGTCGCAGGCCGTCCAGCGACTGAGGAGGAGGAGGCCGGCTGTGAGACGGTGGCCGTGGAGGGAGACCTTTATGAGGCGATGCTACAGGAGAGAACGTTGGGGTACCTGGAACTTGAGGGTCATCTGAAAAGGAGCAATTATTGAACAAAGTCAGAAAAAGTGGTTCACACTGAATAAAATTATTATCAGTAGCTAAGAAAGCACAGCCATAAGGAAAAACGTTTAAAAAAAAAACAGATTTACCGTCATCTAGGACAAGTGCATCAGATAATGAGCTGTCTTCAGAACAAATATTGGCTTCTACGAATGAAAAACATACACAAGAATAGAGATTGAGTTACATATCTCATGAATATTATTTTTATCTAAAGTAACTAAGGTGCAGCTTAGTGCAACGGTGTCAGGGGTAAAAATTCCAGCGCATATACAATGATCAGATCTAAAAATAGCTTTAGTAAACATTGTACCTTCAATGATAAGTGATGCCCTCTGCGTTGGCTTCTTGCCAGAGCGCACACGGTACTCGTTGATGGAGTTCTCAATTTCCTGGAGCTTCTTCAGTGCATTTAGATAAGAAGTCTTCCTTTGTTTCTTCAGCTTCTTGCTGCTCACGTGAGGATCACTGGCAAGACGCCTGGCTGCCTCTGTGATCTGTGACTGAATGGCAAACTCCCGCTCTAACCGCTCCAACTCCTCCTCCTGGTGAACGCACACAAATATGAGCACAGACCATGAGTACCGTAAAACTACAACATCCAGGAGCCACTGGACCATTTCAGTGTTGTAGCAACAGAGATCAATGAACAATCCAAGAACAACACGTGCTAGTATGCAGACTCAAACTTATACCAACTCTTCCGTGTCTCCCATTCGGTAAGACACACAAGGAAAGAAAGAGTTGCCAGATAAAACACGCAGCGGAAATCATTTATCAGTGCTGTGGCTGTGCGCTTTCTCACAACCAGACAGTCTCTATTTGGAAACTGGGTCCCCACAGATTAAAGCACCAACATCAATCCATCCTCTCCTACACTACAGCTCCAGATTTGTGGCACAGAGCAGGTTGACCCAAGTAAAACATAAGCAAAAATATCTCTGTAAATTAAAAAAATGCACTAACTCATGAATGTGTTTGAAGACAAAAAAAAATGATGATGACCTAGGACAAACTATTTTCAGCTAGAATGTAATAAGTCCTCACATGTGAGAGCAAACAAGAATTCAATGGACTCCACAGAGACAAAATGATGATGTATTCCCTTGGGTTGATCTAATATTAGGCTACCTTAGTGCAGAGGAATCTCTTTCACTAACAGGCGGCGCACCGCTGAATGAGCAAATTCTGTTTCTGTGTGCAGTTTAAGGTGCTCAGCATAAATTAAGAAACATCTTTCTGCAAGCAAAGCTGTTTTTGTGATTTTGTGTGTCTGGATTCTTTTCAAAGTGCACAACCTCAGTAATACACACATACACACACACACACACACACACACATTCATGAGCATGTACAATCCTACTATCACCACTTCCTGTGGTGAAAACGCTGCCAGACTAAATTTAGAAGCTGAGATCTGCTGGAAAATCTTGCCGGGGCACAAAAAGGCAGGAAGACGTAAGAAAAAAGTACCGGGTAGAGCTTCTTTTAGGGCAAGATGTCTCAGACTGCAATATTTTAATGTTCTCAGTTTATAACTAAAGTTTATTTGTGTGATCATTAGTTGCCTTAATGATAACGTCGGTGCTGGGCAGCGCTAATCCAAAAATTAGTTCCGCTATTTCTAAAGCGCTTATTAATTTATTTAGGTCCGCAATTTCAAAAGCGCTTATGTATTAGCAAAGCTAGCGGAAGCTAATGCTAACGCGCTAACGTGCAAATGGCGAACTACTTTTTTAAATCCAGCAGATTTGACCATTTCGTGAAACGGTTAAGCTCAGAAAAACCTTGTGCTATAAAGTCAGCTAAGAAATATATTTTTTCTCAGCAAAGAAATAATTGTTTTTACCGTGTTTTGTTGTAAAGTCCTTTGCTTCTGTGGCCGTCGCCATTTTGAACAGGGCAAATGAGGCGCTGACGCGTCGCGTAGGCCGCTGAGAAACATCCATAAGTTCACCCTCCATGTTAAAAACTCTTCGTCTGACTCTTCGAAAACAAGCAATAAGGCTGCAGAGTAACACACTGGCTGCTAACTGCTATAGAGAGAGCGCTCTCTCTAGCCCCCCTTAGGGCGGGGACCGCTTTTTTTCACGGACCACATCCGGCGCTGACAGGATATGGTCCGTGAGCAGTCGTCCGGTTGATTTAAGAGCCCGTAAATAAGTTTTTTCGTTTTTACTGATAGATAATTAGTTATTAGCGGTACTGCATTTTAAATAAAAATAGCGCAAATCCGCTTATGAATTATAAAAGTTAGTGAATCCGCTATAACGCTGACAAATTGTTTAAGTCCGCTATCAGTGGATTAGCGCTTTAGCGCTCCCTGGCGGTCTGGTGCCCAATACTGGATAACAAGAATAAGAACTGCAGTTTTTAATGTATTTATTGTGAATACTACACTTTTATGTTTTTGTTTGAATAAGAGTGAGGAGAATTAGGAGTTTAGCTTTTACCTCTCCTTTAGGAATAATTTTTTGCTCATCCAGTTTGAAAGCAGTACCAATCTTCCGCCTCACTGTCGGCGGCTCTTCCCCGGGATCCAGAGGATATTCTTTAGGAAGCTTTCCTGTTAGCTCCTGGAAAATACGAGAGAAGACAGGGCCTTAAAGTTAGAACAATTATGCTAGGAAGCATTTCAAGTATTTGCGAGTGTTGTGAAAGTCATCTCGTACCGCCTCTCTAATACAGATGCTCTTGAGTTCCTCTAGTCTCTGCTTCAGAGTTTCCTCCAGAGCTTCTTGCCTGGCCCTCAAAGCGACCAGCATGTCCTTCTTAGCCGTTTGCGAGCTGTCCGACTCCTGAGAGCCTGCAGGGTGTAGACAACACATAACGTCAATGAGTCTGGAGCTAACTTGTGAGGCAGATTCAGGGGGGAAGAAACTGTGTGGGCACCTGCTAGTCTTACAGGATGTTTACATGAAATGAACGGAACATTTTGATAAGGAAACTGAGCTTTAGAGACGTGTTTGTTGTGGCATGTGAGTGTTTGGAGAAAGGGGCAGTTTAGGACAAAGTCTGTGACGCACATTTCCAAGGCCCTGAGATGCTGCCAGTCTTGTTTGCAATGTGCTTTGTCGAACCCCCACCCAAACACACACACAGACTGTTTCTTTCTGTTACTTTCTCATTGTGGTTCACTGTGTGGTTGAACTTTTAAATAATTCTAAAGTGTAACCACAGCTGAAAATGTTTAGTCACAAAGAAACCAACAACAGCGCCTTAGTGTTGCAAGATGCGCCACATGGAAGTTAAAAGATTCTGATAATGAACCGTGGCTAGCTGAAAAGGCTACAAACACTTCTGTTTGGAGCGTACCCTTCGATAGCAGCCACATTTAAGCAACACCTACTTTCCAGGTTTTAAGGGAAAATAAAACAAACAAAACCTTACAATCTCAGCCCAACAGTCGAGAAGAATCTCTACTTGTAAAAGTTCCTTAGATGTGTTTACGCCGCAGTTAACAGTGAAAATCAACTGACCATGAAGCACAGAGAAAAGTGAAACAAAAAACAGGATGGAGAAGGATAAGATGAATGCAGTCTGATATAAAACAGGAAATAAACTGAGATTGTTCTGTGCGGCACTTTGGTCAACATTTATTTTTTATTTTTTAAATATGATGTTTAAATACACTGATTACCAGTACACTTATCTTAAAATTCAACAGAGCTGCATTCAGTAAAAGCCTAATATAACTAAAACAGCCACTCAGTAGTTATAGTAGACATAGTCCACTATTCATAAATGTTTGTGTCGTCCAAAAAAATGCCATTTATATTCATAAAAAAGCCCACCCTGTTGTAGAACATAAAAACTATTTAGTCCCCATCACACTCTTATAACTTACCTTTTTCTTCTAAAGACTCTTATTTATCAACAAATAAACAAAATTGTAGAGTGTGAGGAAAAAACATGTCCATTTGTCAAATGAAAAAGCTGCACAACTACTTTAACAAGTCAACCTGATGCATGCTCAATAATCCAGGTAGAAAAATCTAAGTAAAGTAAAGTCAGGTCCTCTGGATGGAATCTTCTTGTTGAAACGTTCCGTCTTTTATCCAAAAGACTTTGTCATTTTCCTGGCCTCCCTTCACTGGCTACCGGTTCATCTTCGAATCCAATTCAAAATTCTCATGTATGTCTACAAATCACTGAACAGTCTCGCCCCCGCCTATCTCTCGGATCTGATACACCCATATGTCCCTCCACGTGCTTTGAGGTCAGAGGATCAGGTACTCTTAATAGTTCCAGAAACTCGCCTTAAGCGCAGGGGTGACAGGGCGTTCTCTGTAGCAGGCCCAAGACTCTGGAACGAGTTACCGCTGCTCATCAAACAGGCCCCCTCCCTCTCGGTTTTCAAATCCCGGTTAAAAACTCACTACTACTCCATTGCTTTCAATGCCAGCTGATTTGTATTGGATCGTTTTATTTATGATCTGCAATGTTTTTATGTTTTTCGTGTTGTACTTCATTGTCTGTGTTGCCTGTTGCGTGTTTGTTTGTCCAGCACTTTGGTGTGGACTTGTTCCTGTTGAAAGTGCTTTATAAATAAAATGGTATGGTATGGTATGGTATTTTTGACATCCTTTTGACCAAGTCTTTTGGATAAAAGATGAAACGTTTCAACAAGAAGAATCTGTCCAGAGGACCTGACTTTACTTTGTTAGATACTTTAACAAGCAGTAACTTGAAATTATTGTGTTCTCAAATGTTTTCAGGTGTGAAGGACTTTAGGCTCACTCTTCTTTACATCATTGCTTCAGTTTTGCTTTATTAAGGTTCTGCCACATCATTGGATTAAAAAACTAAGGTGCCCAGGCCTTATGGCTGTAAAACAACTCCAAACCATCTTATCTCCACTACTGTGCTTGATCGTTTGCATAAATGTTTTACTTTGAAGTACCGGTAAACATGCAGGACATATACTCCTGTCACACTTGGCAGATACCGGTAGCTTAAATCCCACTGAAGCAGTAAAGCTGGATTTATTTCTCCTCAACATTATTGTGCATTTTGATTGAGCTTTTGTATAAATAAATAATGACATGGCGTAGAATGTGACATTTTTCTGTTCCCTTGAAGTTTTGATTCATCTAATTTTTTTTTTAGAACAAGTAAAGATCAGATGATTTTGTTTTGTTTTGATACTTGAGGGTAGGCATTCTTTTTACCATGCCTGTGTAACATTGACACAGTAACTGGTCATTTTACTACACTTGTCTTTCTTCTCAGAATTTAAATGTCAGTCTGGGCCCAAAGCAGCATTGCCCTTTCATTTCTAATTTTGGTTCATATACAAATCTTCCCGTCACATTCAGTACTTGTTCAACGCTGATAAGCATTGTCTTAAAGGCTATGGTGAAATCTGTACACCCACAGCTGCCCTTTCATTCCCTCACCCACTCAGTTTGGAGGAGGACGGGGGCCTCTGGAGGATGAATCTGTGCGACATGGAGGGTGGGAGGGGTGTTCTGTATGTGTACATTATGTGTGAGAGAACATTCAACAGAGAATGAGTAGTCTCTTTCCTGCAGCAGCTGTTTCTGTCTGTCCACAACTCCACAATGCCAAGACACAGACATACTCTCCCATATTATCTTTTTCCTTCAAAGTTGGGTGGTCTTTTTGCCTCATGGTTTTAGTTTCTTCCACATACACTCACACTGACCTGAGGAGAGTAGACTTCCACTGCTGCCACTGATAATCTTGCCCTTGCTGCCCATGTTGGCCAGTTTGGAGGTCTTCAGAGTTCCTGTTTCTGTGAGGTCTATAGCAATCTCACTCAAACTCCTCGCTGCATGGATCTTTGACTGAGGATTTAAAAAACGAGAGACGGTCAAACTTTTTAAAGCTGACTACGGTAATTGGTTTAAATACTGTATATCCCCCCCAAACCAGCTGCATGACTTACTATTTTTGTGAGAAAGACTGACCTTGCTCTGCTTGCGGTCCAGGTAGAACTGGTGTTGGCTGATAGCCATGGCCCAGATGGACTTGATGAGTGCAGGACAGGCGTACCAGGTGTGCACAGCAATACCACTGTGGCCAAATGTCCTTCTTGTTACCGACGCCCTACAGTAGGAGCGGACACAAGGCCTCCTTATACACACTGAATACAAAAGGTCTCCTGATGGCACTGAGAAGCACAAATGATGATGATGAAGATGCTTTTTTTTTTTTTTTTTTAGAGCTACACGAAATGTTCTGAATTGTTTACTCATCCTTTTTAAACGGCCATGTGTAGTGGAGCAGCAGAGCAGTTCCCTCTAATGACAGCTTCCTTTAAAGAAAACACCACTGCTCCCTGTTTCACCCTGTCTGTCTCTTTTTCTCCCATTCCCTCCCTTAGTGTCTGTAGAACAACACTCCAAATATATAGCCATGTTAAATAAACACAAGAGAGGTCACTTCCTCCGCAAAACGGCGCTCACTCAGCCATCCATCCTTTTGCAGTAATCTGTCTTGGGTTTACTTCTTGTGCATATGGATATGCATGTGATTACCGTAATAGCACATATTTATAAATACAAGGACGATAAATCCAAGTTACATCCCCAATAGCTGCCAGGCTGACAATACTCATTTTATACCCTTAACCAAAGTAAATTCATTCAACCTTTATTTAGTCAGGTTAATCTCATTGAGCCTCGAGGACTCATTTACAAGAGAGACCTGTCTACAAACTAAAGAATGATGACAACAGCAACAGTAGAGTTTCCTTAAACAATCAACAATAGACAAACATGAGAGAAATACAGATTTTTTTTTTCATTCAACAAATAGGAAGTCCTCTTTTCCTGCTCTGCACACAATGACTTTAAAAAGTATTCCCTTTAGGCAAAATGTGAATTTACAATAAAAGCTACTAATGAGCAAAACACTTTCACTAATGTAAGATTGTTATATAAATTCTTGACGCATGAGAACTATGAGACAAAGGATATGATACAACAATTAGTCTAACTAGCAATTTAAAAATGATTTGTGTTGAACCAACATCAAATGTTCATGTTGGAGTTATTAGCTTTGAGTTTGTGATGTACATTTACCTTCTGGGGTCATGAACTTCCACTGAAAACTTCTTCTCTCTGAAGTAGAGGTTCTCCAGCTGACGCCATTGAAACACCTGGAATTTAAGAGAAACAGACGGTCTTCAGGACGGCTCCAAGGGAAAAAATGTGCTTCTCATTAAATCCACAAAAACCTGATCTTTTTTGCTGAACGCTTCAATTTGTTTGACAAGAATATGCAAAGAAAACAGAAGAGCAGGGAGAAAAAGAAACGCCGATAAAAATGGTTTTTTTTGTTATGGACAAGAAAGACGAGACCTATATGATCAGGTCCAGACACTGCAGTCTTTTCACAATAAATCCCAGGACTGAATGACCTCACGCTGGAGCAAGACAGCATGAGCGGAAGAAGGCTTGACTTCTCTTTCTCTCTCTCTCTCTTCCGTCTCCTTCCCAAACCATCAGCTTCTCTTGCAAAATAAAAGCCTCAGCCAGCTGGACAAGAAAGTTCCCTTCAAGACGTCCTGCACAGCCGGTGTGTATGTTCAGCCCTCCCCGGTGTAAAGGCAACAGAAAAGTTGGAGGTGGTGGGTGTTCACCATCTGGACTCATGTGGATGTGTCGTGCAGAGAAAGTGTGTAAAGTTAAGTTTCCTCTTCTCCTGGCGCTTTGCTGGGAGGGTTTTGAAGAGAGAGGGAGTTTATCCCCACCTCGTGACCCCTCCTCCCTCCCTCAGGGATTGTGTGTTGTGCTCCAGGCTGCACAGTTGGGAGGTGTGTGTGTGTGTGTGTGTAACGGGTTGGTGAAGTGTGTGTGTGTGTGGGCTGGTAAAGTGCAAGTGAAGTTTCTGGGTATTTTGCTTTGTTCATCAAACTTTCCTGTTCAGAAACATTCATAAAAGCCAAGTCTTGTTGGTCAGAAAGTAGATTGTGGGCTATTTTAATGCACAGCATGCATCTGTAAAGTCAGTATTTGCATGTGTGTGCAATGCACAAGCACGAGGGACAAAAGTCAGCTGCCTTATCATAACTGTTGCTGTAGCATAAACGTCCAATGGAGTGTGAAGTGCTAATGTAGCATGGTGCTAAATATAGCAGGCAGGGCAATTTTCGAAGTGACTGTTTGAGCGTGTGTTGGTTACTTATGGTTCAAAGCTGTGGAGATAAGATTGGAGATTCAAAACAGTTTTCTGGCAAAAGACCACAAAGGCCTGTCCTGGCCATCATCTAGACAGAGTTGCTGCAAATGTTACTGTCGCCTTTGATGCTCCAAGATAAGCTACATGTGCAAACAGTCACATTATTTAGGCAAAATGTTGCCACCCTAAAGTAAAAAAACAAAAACATTTTGTTATAATTCGAGACATTTCAAATTTACATAAGCCTACTGTATTATTACAAATTATAATTATTCAAAAATATTGTTTGTAGCTTGAATAACTGATTTTAAAAAATGCAGTTTTTCTTTTTTTTTGAGAAACTCCTCCTGGGTGGTTGTGTTATTAGAGGTGGTATACTGTATAAATGTGTGCACACTATAGCTCCCCTTTCCTATTTGTCTGTAAAATACACACAATGGCACAGACCCACACAACCAAAGGAAGTGGTCGTTCTTCATCACCGAGCAGAGTGCTCAAGTGCACTATCCCGCATTAATGTCTGCACAACCAAACACACATCTATCACAAATACGGTTAAATCTGATAGAGTGCAAATGCCTGTAGCTGACTCCCTGGAGATTACAAGAAGAATAGAAGGTTTAAATAGCATAGGTCAGTACAACTATGGAAACGCTAGGCTTTTTTTTCCCTCCTGAATTTGAACCTGGGGCTTCAAGACAATTGTTTCATCTACGGGTGGGGTTCTTGTGTGCAAAAATATGCCCACAAATTGTCTCCAAGCTACAAATAGGTTTACAATATGAGGCAAAATGCATGTGAGATGACAATGAATACATTTTTTTTGCATTATTTACAGAAAACCTTCTGGCTCTCCAACAGTGCTGACAGTTTAGTTCAAATCAGTTGGTAAGGAAGTCAGTAAATATCCAAACTCTATAATCTATGCCTAAAGGAATTACAAGACACTAATGAGGCATTAGAAGAGTGTGGTATTCTCTAGTAAACCCCAGCGTGTGTGCACTGTAGAAGAGTTTGCATGTGGCATGTGGTAAGGAGAGGGGGACTTATTTTAACATCTGAAAATGAATGTGGTTAAAAACAACAGGATCACTTCAAGTAAAAATGCCTACAAAAAAAAAACAGCTGCCCCCACTCACGATGTACACTTATTATATGAGACCGTGTGAAACCAGATCAAATCACATTTTACTCTTTTCCATTACTTTTTAGCCCTACCCCTACATTTTGCGTGCTCGAGCCAGTGGGAAGGGTTTCCCATTTCTATTTGTTCTGTCAAGTGAAGGAGCAGGGTTTACTGGCCCTTAAAATAGAAGGAGTAGGCAAAAAAAGAACAAAAAACACTAACATAAATATGTTCATTGATTTAAAAAAAAATTCAGTGGCACTAAAAACATATATCTAGTTTGATATGTACTGAAGCGTCATGTTTAATATGACTGTTGCACTTCCCTAACAACAAGCTAACAAGCATAAACCAATAAAACTAATAAAAACCAAAACCAATCCAGATATGTTCCTGTCTTTGATTTTCTACAACTACCTTATAATGTTTTGCTACTTTGCTACTTTGTTAAAAAATAAATAAATCTGTATTTCTCTTTTATGTTTGTCTATTGTTGATTGTTTAAGGAAATTCTACCATTGCTGTTCATCATTCTTTAGTTTGTAGACAGGACTCTCTTGTAAATGAGTCCACGAGGCTCAATGAGATTTACCTGACTAAATAAAGGTTGAATGAAAAAAAAAACACTTTTTGTTGAACTCTGTTGCATGCTTGATAACAAGTACTACATACCACATTGACATAAGAAAGGAATTGTCTACAACAGATGTCATGTCAACTTCTTGAAGAGATTTACCATGTGAAACCTTATGAACGCTACTCTGGTTAAGGATGAAGGCGAAGGTGTGTTGGTAGGGGTAATGTCACAAAATGGAATT
>JBBPBX010005091.1:12098-45318 GCA_038048925.1 Garcialebias charrua
CCCGAGTTTATTTACGCACGCATGTTGCACGTCTGTACGATGACGACGCTCCAAACACATTAACGTTTAATACAAAATTAGATTTTAGATACAAAGTCCCGGGGAGGTTGGGGGCGCAGTGTGAGAGCAGAGGGTGGAAGTAATGCTGTTTCAGTTCTGGTATCTCCCCCGGCTGCAGTGAGTTGTACATGTGCGAACGCAGGTTTAATACGTTGACATTTAATAAGTTATTGCATTACTTTCAGTTAGGAGCGTGGGGTGTCCTCCTTGGAAATTATTACAGGAATCACTGATTAGTGCACTCACCTGCAGCCTGACTGAGTTAGGAACACTGCGCACACCCGCCGTGCATCAGTGGCTCTGTTTTTTTATTTGTTGAAGGCAGCGTCAGTTTAATCCCTGTTTCATTATTAAGATTGGATGGCTTTTTAAAGACTGCAAGCAAACAGACATTTTTCTCCCTTTCATTCTTACAGATGTTCAAAATGATGGAAATCCATTGCGGCAATGGAGAACTTTAATTATGTCTATTTGGTTGACATTCACTGTTTACATTTATTACTACTGTTTTCATTCAATACTACTGTTTACATTTATTACTACTGTTTACATTTACACTACTTTTTATATCTACACTACTGCTGATATATATATATTTTTACTAGCCTTATTGCATATGCCACTTTACCTCTATACCAATATCAACTACCTCATACATATACTGTGTACATAAACTTCATATGCTGCTTTGTCACTCTATTACAAATGTCAATGCCAGAACTTTCATTTTATTTTATAGATATACTTTTTACACTTTTATACTACTATGCAAAAAACTCAGGACAGTATTACACTTTTGTTATTTCATTTTATGCTTATGTTTATTAAATGTTTAGTGTTTTAGTGTAACTTTTCATACTTTCATACTACTACTATGCAAAAACTACTATGCAAAAACTCAGGACAGTATTACACTTTTATTATTTCATTTTATGCTTATGTTTATTAAATGTTTTAGTGTTTAAATGTTTACTGTTGCACCGAGGGACAGAGAGAAATGCAATTTCAATCCTGTGTATGTCCTGTACATATTGCAGCTATTGTCAAAGCTGCAATATGTACAGGACATACACAGGATTGAAATTGCATTTCTCATCAGTTCTCAAAGTTGACTTTGACTTTGACTTGACTTTCATTTGGTTGTCCACCGGACAACCTCAAGGCAAGATCTGGTTGTCTGACACAAACAGAAACCGCTTACATCGACCCCTCTTGAGTAAGCTGAACTTGTGATTCTGATGAGGTTCATGCAACACTTTTTAGCTAAGCTTAAGTCCACAATTAGGCTTGCTCCATAAAGAGACCCAGTCTTTCTTTTTTCTCTGCTCGTGATAGTGTGTGTCAATACTGAACTTAAAAGACCAGTGACTCAGTCTGATAGTTGCTATGGAAGTTGAACACAATAATTCATACATATAGGAATGCTAATAGCTCTTTCGATTAATCTTTCAATCTAGTCGTGTGGTGTTTAGGTTATGTATTGTATGTAAACGACAAAAAACACTGTGCTTGTGACCAATCCATATATTGTTTTGAAATGCTCTGGTGGCATAGCATCTGCAACTTGGATATAACAAGTGAATAACCACCACCAAGATTTAGAGAATTTTAATGAGACAAAGATGGGGGTTTAGTGGTGAGAGTAATTTAGGCTGCACAAATCAAGATGTATGCACATTAACAAAACATGTTAGTGGCAAACAGGAAAGCCTTTAGCAGTCAGGAAGTGTTCATCAGGATGGTGAGTTCAATGTTCAGTCCGCTTCCAGTGTGTATGTGCATTTATTAGTGTAGTGACTGAGTTTACAAGAGACAGAATAAGCCTTAGCGTGAGTAAGTCTTGGTGGTCTGTAGGTATGCAGGAACGCTGTTAGCACCATTAACACCCTGCAATACAAGACTGACTGAAAACAGATCAAGCTGCCAAAGAATATTGTGAGTCAGAGGTGACACAAGACTGGGAGTGTATTCATCCAGATACACACTGGGAGGAAAGCTTCTTCACAAAGGCAGACATAAATTTAGGGCAGGATATAACATTCCAGTACTGAAAGTCTTTAGACAGATGTAATCGTAAAACAATGTTAGTACTCTTCACCAACAAAACATTCTGACTAACTGAAAGGAAAACTAGACAACAGGGGACACAAAAACAGATAGAGAAAATCATAATACTGTATACTGTATGAGTGCGTTTGAAGCAACACCTTATCCATAACAGATAGAGAAAATCATAATACTGTATACTGTATGAGTGCGTTTGAAGCAACACCTTATCCATAACAGATAGAGAAAATCATAATACTGTATGCTGTATGAGTGCTTTTGAAGCAACACCTTATCCATGCACGTCGTACTAATCTTGAGGAGAGATACGTAAACTGAAAATAACTGAGTAAAAATAGTTGCGTCAGTAAAGAAAATATTTTTAGAAACCATGCTTTTACAAAGACTCAATAGCAATACACGGACACTGGTTAAGTATTTCTTGCAATTGTTTAAAAAGCACCAAACAGGAACTGAAACCTGTGCTGGGAAGTGTTTGTCCTGTTTAGAAGAAAAATGTAATTGAGCATTAGCTCACCTTCCTGGGTTTTACTCTGTCCTGGTAGTCATACTGAAAGATGCCTTTATAGCTCAGACCCAGCCACCATGGGATCCCCTGTTTGTCCTACAAAACAAAACAAAATTCCTTCAAGTCTGCTTTCAAGTTCAGAGTGAACAAAAATGTATGCATGTGTGAGAGAAAAGCAAAGGCAGAGTAGTAAAACATTACCTTTACAGCATAGTAATGCACTCCATATGTGGGCAGAGACTCTGCGATACTCATGTAACTGGAAGGAAAACACACATTTAAGAGCTACAAGAAAGAAAAAGCCTAAGATGAGACAAAAATAACAAGAGACACAGTCATACTTACTTTACAATAGCCTGCCCTCTAGACTGCCCATTGAGCTTCTTGTAATGCTCTATGACCCTGTCTTCACTGTCAGTAAAACAACAAAACAATGTTATTATGAAGACGGGCCTGCACAAAGGACAACTGAAGACTCTCACCAGTAAGCCAGAGATGGGTGCTCCTTCAAAGCCTGGGTGGGCAAAGCAGGCAGCCTTTTTAAATCAGACCTGGTTGCATCCTCACTGGAAAATGAAAAGAAAATGATCAACAAGAATTGTCTTTCTCTGCTTGAAGACCTATCAGTTTCATACACAAAGCCCAACAGCTATCAAGTGCTGAAAGAAGAAACATTTGTCTTCAGAATGCTTTGAGAAAATGTTTTGGAAAAATGGGAGAAGAACTGCATTCAGAAGAGAAAAACAAAAAAGAATAAGTGCTGATGGCCTGAGCACACTCTATTTTAAGGATTGGGTGTGGTCTGTCTTTGAACAGCTGCAGTGGGGGAAAAGAGCAACAGAAAAGCAGACACAAAATCAAAAGACAAATAAAGATGAAGGGAGATGAAAATGAACAGGCATGGTGCTGTTAAAGATTAGTAAAAAGATAGAGTGAATGAGACTCTGAGCCATACAAAGAGTTAAAGAGACCTGGTCCTGGATTCAGTTTTCAGGCCTTCAGTGGCAGGCAGTAGTTTGTAATGCCTTACTCTAATCCCCCCTAGCCCCTCTCTAGCCTCCACCAAGGCCCCAGAAGATTGGGAAAAGCCCTGGGAACATGACAACCTATGAGCTAAGGCCCTGGAAACAATCCCATCCTCCCTGCTCGTCTGTTCTTGGATGTGTGAAAACAGCTGTGTGTCTGCTTAGGTGAATATCCAGTTGTGTGGCTATTTATCAGGTGTGTATGCTTTTGTGCATTACTGCAGTACTGTATACATGACACTGACAAGAAAATACAACGAACACACAAAAATATCTTTATGACCCACTGAGTCCATTAGCATTGGCCTTATATTACTACAGTATATGAAACAGAAGAAAAGACAATTCAGAATTTTTGTTGGAAAAAAATCTATTTGCATTAAAACAAACAGTTTATTTTTAATATTTTAGAAATACTGTATTATGGATAATTTAGTATATTTTAATAAAGGAAGCACTGACAGACAGTGAAGTAAATTTAATAGCAGACATTTAATTGAGAATGATAAATCACTGTATGTCCCCAAAAGAAGGGTCTAACTAAGGCATAGACGTGGGCAACATATGGCCCGAGGGCCCAAAATGGCTCTTGGGCAATATCCATCCGGCCCCCAATATCAACAAAACTTATATAAGTCCAAATTAAGTACTGTAATGCAGTGCTTAATTTGAGCTGGATCCTGCTGGAACAGGATCCAGGAACTCTTTTATTTTGACAGGGTGCGTTCCTGTAACTGTTTTCTAGGATCCGGCTTGGATCCAGTAACTCTCAGGCTTACTACAGTAATAATAAGTTTATGAACAAATATGACTGCACCAATAAAACTTAAATTGGATAAGTAAACTGAAAATAATTACATTAACACTAATTTTAAACACAATAGCACATGATCTGCCTCTTCAAGTAGCACTTCCGCATCAACCCGTAAAAAAATCTCCACCCCTAAAAGAGTGGTGGGGGTGAGTGCCGAGCTAACCAGGAAGTCGTACGCGGGCAGGAGTCCACAGGCAGCGGCTTGACAGAAGCGGAGTGTTTACAAATGTAGGTAAACATAGAAGTTTACCATCCCGTTAAAATCCAGTAGTCCCTCATTTATCGTGGGTGTCCCGTACCCAGCCCACCCGTGAGAAGTGAAAAACCGCAAAGTAGGGATACAGTAGTTCAAGTTCAGTTCAAGGTCAATAAACTTTGTCATGACATGTGCCAGGCTGCAATCACGTGCACTCATCACCTGTTACAATCTCCCTACTTAAATAAACAATTTGAATTTAAATACCGGTACTGTAATATTTTAAATAAGCAATAATTTAAATTTCAGTAATTAAATTAAAATTTTAAAGAGAAGCGTGGCAGGACATCAAAGGGTTTACCCTTCACGCAGCTCTGCAGCAAGAAGCAGTAATGTCATTCTTGATCAATTACGCTGCAACAACTGAACATAGAAGTTCTAAAATAACTTAAAATAACTTTTAACACGTTTATATTTTGTGATTATGACAATTTTACAATGTGACATACTTTTTTCATTTTTCATTTATCCTTTATTTATACAGGTAGTCTCATTGAGCCACGAGAACTCATTTTCAAGAGAGACCTGCTTAGGGAGCAGATGGTGGGGGTTAAGGGCCTTGCTCAGGGGCCCAGAGTGGGGCCAATGAGGGTGGAGGCAGGTGTTTCACCTTTTCCACCCACATTTTGATATTGACAGTACCGGGAGTTGAACCTGCGGCTTTCCGATCACAGGCCCATCTTCTAACCACAGTGCCACCACTCCCACACTTTGAGTTGGAAGTTGGAAGACAAAAGTCGATTTGTGCAGCTGGACAAAAGGGTTAACCCTTCACAAAGCCGATGCAGCACGGAGGAGAAATGCAGGAGGGAGCTTCCCCCTGCACTTGTGGGTGCTAAATCATTTAAAATAATTTATTTTAAATCAACGATCCATGGCTCATCCATCATTCAGCCAATTGTGTCATGTCTGATCTTACTTTGAAAAACCGCGATAGAGCGAGTCTGCAAAAAACGAACCGCGAAGTAGCGAGGGACTACTGTAACCATTCCCGTCTGTCAGTGTTGGGTACCAGACCGCTAGGGAGCGCTAAAGCGCTAATCTGCTAATAGCGGACCTAAACAATTTGTTAGCGCTATAGCGGATTGACTAACTTTTATAATTCATAAGCGGATTTGCGCTATTTTTATTTAAAATGCAGTACCGCTAATAACTAATTATCTATCAGTAAAAACGAAAAAACTTATTTACGGGCTCTTAAATCAACCGGACGACTGCTCACAGACCATATCCTGTCAGCGCCGGATGTGGTCCGTGAAAAAAAGCGGTCCCCGCCCTAAGGGGGGCTAGAGAGAGCGCTCTCTCTATAGCAGTTAGCAGCCAGTGTGTTACTCTGCAGCCTTATTGCTTGTTTTCGAAGAGTCAGACGAAGAGTTTTTAACATGGAGGGTGAACTTATGGATGTTTCTCAGCGGCCTACGCGACGCGTCAGCGCCTCATTTGCCCTGTTCAAAATGGCGACCGGCCACAGAAGCGAAGGACTTTACAAGAAAACACGGTAAAAACAATTATTTCTTTGCTGAGAAAAAATATATTTCTTAGCTGACTTTATAGCACAAGGTTTTTCTGAGCTTAACCGTTTCACGAAATGGTCAAATCTGCTGGATTAAAAAAAGTAGTTCGCCATTTGCACGTTAGCGCGTTAGCATTAGCTTCCGCTAGCTTTGCTAAGACATAAGCACTTTTGAAATTGCGGACATAAATAAATTAATAAGCGCTTTAGAAATAGCGGAACTAATTTTTGGATTAGCGCTGCCCAGCACTGCCGTCTGTTCACAACAGACTCATGTTCAGGCTGTTGTTAAATATACCGTATTATATTACATTACTATTGTTTAGTGTACCGGTATATCTTTGATCCTTGTTTATTGTTTCTTTTCATACTTATATTTTTGCTATTTTTGGTTGTAACTGGGACCTTGATTACACACTTTCATTCCACCTCATGTACCACATGTGGTGAAATGACAATAAACAACCTTGAACCTTGAAATCACATCTACTTTATTCAAGTTATTCGTTCCAGCATCGATCGGTTTACAAATTAAGCTCTGTAAATGTGTGTGTGCGAAAGAGAGAGCGAGAGAGGGAGAGAGAGAGAGAGAGAGAGAGAGAGAGAGAGAGAGAGAGAGAGAGAGAGAGAGAGAGAGAGAGAGAGAGAAAGGGGTAAAATAATGGGGAAGGACATGAAAGGAATGTCTCCAGTGTCACATTCCATCTCTCCACAGGATGTTGTGCTTATTTACTCCTTTCACAGAAGGAAATGAGGTCAGAGGTGACGGCTGCTGTACTCGGTTATGCATCCAACAACAAAGGAATGAGAGATGATATACAGTTAGGCCAACAAGAGATGCCACTTTAGGTAAGTTCCTCAAATGAATCATGATTATTCCATCCATCCATCCATCCATCCATCTTCTTCCGCTTATCCGGGGTCGGGTCGCGGGGGTAGCAGCCTAAGTAGGGAGGCCCAGACTTCCCTCTCCCCAGCCACTTGGAGCAGCTCCTCCGGGGGAATCCCAAGGCGTTCCCAGGCCAGCCGAGAAACATAGTCCCTCCAGCGCGTCCTGGGTCTTCCTCTGGGTCTCCTCCCGGTGGGACGTGCCCGGAACACCTCACCAGGGAGGCGTCCAGGAGGCATCCTAACCAGATGCCCGAGCCACCTCAACTGGCTCCTCTCGATGTGGAGAAGCAGCGGCTCTACTCCGAGTCCCTCCCGGATGACTGAGCTTCTCACCCTATCTCTAAGGGAGAGTCCAGCCACCCTGCGGAGAAAACTCATTTCAGCCGCTTGTATCCGAGATCTTGTTCTTTCGGTCATAACCCAAAGCTCATGACCATAGATGAGGGTGGGAACGTAGATCGATCGGTAAATTGAGAGCTTTGCCTTTTGACTCAGCTCTCTCTTCACCACGACAGACCGGTACAGCGCCCGCTTCACTGCGGACGCTGCACCTATCCGCCTATCGATCTCACGCTCCAGTTTTCCCTCATTCGTGAACAAGATCCCGAGATACTTAAACTCCTCCACTTGGGGAGGACTCCATCATGATTATTACTATACACTATACAGTGTTGGCCATTTTAGTTAGTTTCTGTTGCTATTTGTATCTATATTTTTATTTTATGTTTTCCTGTCCGCTGTGCTTGTTTGTTTCTATTGTACAGCACTTTGGTTGGCCTTGTTGCTGTTACAAGTGCTCTATAAATAAATTGGTATGGTATGGTATAACTTTCCTGAATCATTGTGTCAATCTAATTTAAATGTAAAAGGTGACACTTGATGTCATTTTTAACTGGAGCAGGAAATATATTCCCAGTTTCTTCTAAATTTCTTATTCTTTATTTTAAAAATCTGTTCGTTGTAAACTTGTTAAAAATAGTTTAGCATACTTTTGTCTATCGTTACATGTTTTGGGAAAATGCAAACATAAAACGGGCAGTAAAGGTGGAAATGAGTGAACCGAGGTGAACTAGGCTGGCAGGAAGAGATGAAACAAAGAATGATGCACATCAGTGTTCGAGGAAACGGGTGCAGATACCGGTACATGACTATTATAATCTCTGTCTGTCTGTATATGTACTTCGTTTTTTAATTAATATACAGCACCATTCAAATGATTTTAGTTGTGACATGGTTTTGAGGTTGTGCTGTTTTGTTTTATTAGTTTTGTTATCCTGTTCTTGTTTTTCCATATTTCCTTGTTCTTTTATTTTTAAGATTTCTTGTCCTTAGTTTGTTTAGTTTCCCAGTGTCCATCCTTTTCCCCTCAGTTGTTCCTGCCCTCTCTCACCTGCTCCCCGTGTTCATTAATCTCAGCTATCTCCACTTGTAATCCTTCTTCCTAGCCTTTATACTCTTGGATTATTGTCACCCATCAGACTGTCATAATTGTTGTTACCTGCCTGTTTCCTTTTCTGCCTGTTCACCGTGTGCACAACCTTTAGTTTTGGTCTCAGTGTTTTGTTGCTGCCCTGTCTACTTTTTTTTTGTTACTAAAGTCCAGGTTTGTTCTCTAGCCCTTGTGTTCCAGACTGCATTATTGGGTCCTTCCGAAACCTATTCATGACATTTTATTTGAATAGTTAGGTTTGTCCAAACTTCTAGTGTTTTGTCATCCCTACTGCAGTAAAGGGTTATGCTGGTGACAAATTTAAGAGTAAAACTTTACATTTCTACATTATCTGAGCTCACACATTCAATACTTAGAGAAAACAGTTTGAAAAGACTGTTTGTTTAACAAGATATCTTATAGATTAAAAAAAAGAAAGAGATAAAAACAAGTTTTGTGCTTACCTGCTAAAATCCCCTTTAGCTTCCTGTGAAACACAATAAAAAAATAAGGTAAAAAAGGTACATTAAATCCAGACTTATTTAGTGATGTGTGATCACTAAATCAGATCTCTGTTCTGTTTGCTGATGCTTGCACTGCTGGAACCAGAGAGGAACACTAAACATCAAGAGTGAAAGCTTTGAAGGCCTGCAGAGCAGATACCTGATACCATACATCTGCACCTGCGGGCAAACACACCTACGCACACTTATGTACACGCCACTCAGGCCAGTCTATGAGTAACATGACCTTACATAATCAGGGTTAATGGACTGACCTTCTGTGAGAACAGGACAAGAAATAAAGGGTTGACGTTGAGGAGGATTTATGTGTATGTTTTATTGTGTTGTTTCCAGTCAGTACACAATCAATGTAGTGACATTCTTAAAATGTATTACGTTAGCTTGTGGTACTAATATGATAGTTCAAAATCCAATCCAATAATTATTTGGCAGAAAATAATTTTTCTACATGAATAGATGTGGTTTTAAGTATTCAAATCCTCCCAAGGTCACAGCAGATTAACAAAGAAAATGGTGATTGTGTCTATAGCAAGTTTAATCTCAGCCAGTGGTGACAGAAGTAGATTACACGAGTTTAAGCATCAATAATTAGAATGAAATATGGGTAAAATATTTGAGTTCCAGCAGGACCGTTTCAAGCCTAATCAGCATTTACTGGAATAACTGTGGTATTTTAAATTACAAAGTCATGTTCAGGTGAGAAAAACAGGTAAAAAGTCATCCACAAAAAAAAATCCCAAATACTACATACAGTACACATATGCAAACAAGGATGATTTATCTTACTTGTACAATGTAGGAGGCCAATTCAAAAACAACCTCGCTGTCTACTTCAATAAGCTCCTGCAAAGAGAACAGAAGCAAACAGAAGCCATGAAAACCACATTATTTGGCTGGTAAGGAGTAAATAAATAACAGACTTCATTACTCAAGATAAGAAGCAAGTTCTCTTTCCTTTACAAACTTAATTTTTCACTCTTCTCTAACCTCTGTTATCAGTAAAGGGGAGTACGGGGTTAGGAATTAAGGGTCGGCATGAAAGCTCCGGCTGCTGATTAACTGGTAAATTCGAAAATGTGTTTCTATTACTGTCTATCCTGATTTTATTTTTAAAGGCTTGATTGAAAAAGCGAGATGAGGCAGATTGGTGTGTGTTTTCTGTGTTTGGCTTGCATAATGAACATTAGTACAGATGCTTTCAATGTATACAACACTGGTCAAAATGATAAGGGTCAACAGGCTGTGAGTAGTGGCTGAGGTATGCTTGGAATGCTCTTTTACAATCCACCTCTTAATTAGTTTGAAGATCAGAAGTCAGGATGAAACACTAGAAGGAGAAAACCCACCCTGAGCTTACCACCCAGCATGACTGGTTACGAACCACCAGTGTGCTTTTTTATCGTTTGTACTTTTATGACACAGTTAAATGATTTGCACTACAACACTTACTTCAGAATGTACAATCACCTATGGAATTTTTGTACGGGCAAAATATTCACCCGAGTGTCCAAGACATTCACTAAATAACTTTTAATATTCTTTCTTTTGCTCTCCTTTTCTCTCTTTCCTTCTGTTCGGTCATTATGGTTTTCTACTGCTGGATGTTAAAGCACAGACTAGATATGTTCTTGAGGCAATTAATAGACCTATTGGTAGGAGTGAATCAGAAGCTTCTTAACAGATTATTTAGTAACTGCTACACTACAGATAATGTCTTGCCAACAGACACAATCAACAAAACAGATGTCTACAGGGTCTAAGTTAAAATTAACATGTGTTTCTTATAAATAAATAGAACATGCTCCTAATGTACAAAAGGTACATACATACATACATTACAGTGCAGATAATAAATGTTCTCATGACACTGTAACAGCTCTTGTTCTTCAGGTTGCATGTGCTTTCCTACAAATGCAACAAATAACTGCTGTCACTGTTGTTATCAAATGGAGGCTGACAAGAATAAATTTATATGATTGACAGGTGTAATAATTGATTCCACTGAGCGGCCAGTGTGTCAATGCACAAAAGCTGTGAAAAATGATTTCATGTAACTTTTTGCCTTTGAACATTTCTCCATGGGCAACTTTCTGTCAGTGTTTATCCTAACGTACGTTTTCAGCTGCTGTTCACAAAGCATAGCTAAATATGCCTCAGCATGGCCAGATGGCAGTAAATGTGTCAAATTATTTGCTAACTGCTGGAATATGAAGAAGCGCATAGCGTGATGGGGAACAGCTGATGCAAACCGCTCAGATTTTCTGCTTCACCAAATCAACAAGCAGGACAGAGGTCCAAGCTTTCCTTTTGTGGCATCTCTTCATTTAGACCCAAAACTGAGTTAATGAAATGACAAGTCTCTAAAACTCAACTTTAAAACACCCTCTGACATCTTGAACCTATTTTAGCCAAGTGATTTACATTTAAGGAAAATTGTGGTTTTAAATAGAAAACATCTGTACAACTCATATACACATTCATGCGTTATCAGAAGCCCAATAAGAACAATATAACGGGTTTACCTTGTTTATTATGGACTTGGCATTAAGGAAGAACAATTCAATGGTAGCATTGTCCTTTAGGTAGGATATACTTTCAATGTAGAACCTGAAAACAAAGAAGAGGTTCTTGAATGAATACATAAGCAACTTTAAAGAAATCCAGGAAACAATGAATCTTTAGTCTAATTAATGTATTTTTTTTTTTACTATGATTGTGTTAGTACTGTACAGTATACTGAACAGATGTGAAAACCATGCAACAATGACAAAGACCACAGGGAGGCAGCACATACCAAAAGCTGCCCCCCTACAGCAGCTTTCCACTTCCCTTTAACACACAATAACCCTCTCACCATGTTGGCTGGCAGCAATCCATTATTAGTCTGTTAGAGTGTGCACATTCCACACTCTGACTCTTTAAAGACCTGCATACACACAGACTTTGAATGTGCACATGATGCACTTCATACTATTGTCTACCTCTAAGCATCATCAGCGGTGATTGCACACACACATCCAAAACAAAAACACACACACAGAGAAACATACAGGAGTGAGAAGCACAGTAACCCACTTCTGGCAGAGCGGTGAGCAGAGAACTAACATAATAATGTTGCCTAAATTTAGCTCATGAATATATGGAGTGCCTGAAGGGAGTGAGGACGGTGCACTAAGAGGATGCACATGGTACGCTCCTCGAGGGGAAACTCATATCAGAAAGATTCTGTATAATACAGATGCTCTTACATGCCCTTTTATACATGAAGTCACATCAAATCCCTTGTCTGCATTAATTTAACTCCTGCAAGAAATAAATTACGAGTTTATGACTTTTTATTTCCTTGCACGCGTACATAACATGAGCTACGTAAGCACGTGTGCCCATGCATGCGCGTTAATGAGTAAGTTGATTTGTATGAGTGTGAATAGGTACTGAGCGAGAGGGGTTGTAGGGTGATCGATATCGGAGGGCTTAAATAGCGTTAATCATTGAGCTGCAAGAGAGAGCGAAAGGAGCCATGTCAATATTCAGTGTGAACATTTAATTAAAGTCACAGCATAAATGAGACATACACACATCGCCAGCACAGCAGCAAGCGTGCACAAGGACACCTACTGAATCAGCAGGAGGTGGGCATGTGCCTAACATTAATCAGGAGCACACAGATCACACAAATACATGAGCGTGCAGAAACGTGACGTGAATGAACCGGCGTATAGACAAACACACATCCACACATAAACACATAGCAGCCCTGGTAATTGTGCTTATAAACCTACTGTACATGAGACTGATAACAGATTCAGACCTGACATTTAAGCCAATTGTTTTCCAGTTGTAGTCCAGGTTGTGCATGTGTTGTAAGTGCATAAAAAATGTAATGGGATGTGTTTGAAAGAGGCTGCACCCATTGTGACATTTGGAGAGATTGAGGTTAGCAACTGGGCTGAACTGTGTGGGAGGAAGAAAAGAGGGTGATACAACCTTAAAATGATGCCAAGGTTCATAGTCTTACCATCACAACCCCAGACATCTATTAGTTTATGTAAATACACATGGAGAGACCCTCACACTACACTAGGGCTATTCAACGGGCGGCCCGGGGGCCAAATCAGGCCTACGGCTGAACTCAGTTCGGCCCACCAATGGGTTCATTTGAAATAAAACTAGATTTTAAACCATAAAACAAACTTACTTAATAACAGTAACTGCTGGATGTCTGACCCCTGAGCTCTTGGCTGCAGTAACGGTGGCCCCCTGAGCAATTTAGTTGAATAGGCCTGTGGTTAAACCCTCACCAACACAATCACATATGGCTGTTGGGAACATAGCTGAGGGACTTCAGTCAGAAGTCATCAATAAAATCAGCTTGTTTTGATTGCATCAGTTGCATTATGCAATGATGTCACTGTTCACAAGAGAGCGCAGCGTGACCACGTACAGAGAATGGGACTTAGCTGCTTCTGTTGTGACTTAAGCTGCGTTGTAAATTCCACTTACAATATCTAAACAGTAACAAAGTTGAATGAATTTCATGTGTGTCATGCCACTAAGTGTATTTCTAACAAAGACTCAGCTCGTATAGTGTGTGTGACATCACTGAGATAAATTGCATACAAGGTCATAAAACACTGGACACAAACAAAGGCTTGAGTTTCCCTTTCAGGTTTTCTCTAAGGATGCAATCATGTGCATTCATGTTTTGACTAGGGCAAAAAAAAAAATTGTATTCTTCTCTTTAAAAAAAGGTCATGGGCTAAACTGCTCATACAGTTAAAGAAAAGAAAACATGCCTACTTTGTATTGTTGTCTCATACGTTGTCGAACATACAGTTTTGTGTCTACGCAGTTCAAAGGCTTAAAGAAGAGTGAGGATTTTAAGCATTATTTGTTCAACCCTGTCACACGCTCACAGCACACACAGAACATTTGACTCAAAATGTTATGAGTCATGGACAAAGATTATGTCTGCACAGTTTACCAGTAAACATAAATAAGCAAACCTTCTATAAATAAGTGTGAAAATGCAAATTCTTATTACTGACATTCACAAAATGGCACTTCTTCATAAAAAGGTTTTCTGTCCTGTTTTTTTAAGCAGCCTGGCATCCATGAGGCCATTTGCATAGGATTAGCATGCAGCGCATACTGATGTGGTTTAAGAAGCTCATGATTGGCTGAGACCCTGTGGCAGAAGTTAAGCACTGAGGTCAAAGCTATTTCATAACTAATCTTATTATCCATTCCTATTACAGCATGAATGTACTGTATGTGCATACACAAACACATACAGACACATCCAATCTCACTTTCATTAACAGAGAGACATTTAAGCATAACTTAAAAATTACTAATAAAAGTAATAAGGAACTTTGATGTTTCCTGTCAAGACTTACCTGACACAAAAGTAAAGGACAATAGGACCAGACTTCTTAGGGAATTCATGCTCTAACACCCTGCGGTCCAGTTGCAGCCAACTAAAGTGGCTCCTGATGAGACAAAACAGCCAGTCAGAGCTATAATTAGAGATGCCTGAATGTCTAGCAGCAAAATAAATATAATAATAAAACAATTGCATGGTAAAATTGTGTACTGTAGTTCAGTGAATCAGTATTTGTGATCTTTCTGGGAAGAACTTGTTCCTGTGTGTTGAGAACCAAACATTAGAGATGGATCATATCTCCACTGTTATCAGCAACAAGTCTAAAATTTAGGGGTTTGTGCATCAGAAGAACCCTTGGCAAAGGTAATTTGTCTTTGTAGAAAGGCAGCATTATTGTAGAAAAGTACAATAATATTTTAGAGCAACTTATGGTGCCTTTAGAATATCTTTTTTTAATAATTCTTTTGCTTTTTTAACATAAAAGTACAGTATATTATAAAAACATGGCTGCTGAAGGAGAGGGAATTGATACTGGACTAGTCTGACTGCCGTCTAAAGTTTTACCAAGTAACCAATATCTACGGGAAGTTTGAACAAATTTTAAAAAGCCATAGCAATGAGAATTTATCCCCACATATTATGCTAAGATGTGATTTCAGGAAGAGACACAATAATCTGAGAACATATTATAATTGTTTTTAAAAGAAATGGCAACATTAGGTTTACCAAGACAATTTTCCTGTTTTCTAGAAGGTGTTGGAAGACCTAATACACGTGTTTGGATGTTTAACAAAAAACACGTGAATAAAGAAAGCTGACAAAAATCACATTATATTGGGTTAATTCTGCCTGTGAAAAAAGGAATAATGAGTATAAGAATTTAAAACAGTTCCAGGTAGTTGCAATAGTAAGAGGTCCCTGCTCACCTCTTTTTTATTCTTATCTATATTGTACTGTTTCCAACTGAGGACAAACCGCAGTGACAGCTTGTCACCCTGGTAACCCTACACAGTCTCCTGAGCAGCATTTCTCAAACTGTCCTTCTTCACTCTCTAGTTGCTGAGCCACCCCCCACCACAGCCTTTTTGACGTCTGCTCTCTCCAGGCACATGCAACAAATCAGCTCATCATGGGATTCTTCCTGAGGGAACCAGACTCTGCTTGGCTGGAATGACATTTGCACCAGTGTGTGTCACAGATGAAGTAATACCAAAAAGCAAAGGTCAGCCCTGCATGATATCAAAGGATGTATTGGATCCAAAAAAAAACACAAAGACACAAAGAATAATGTTTGCATGTATGCAAATCGCTGGCCTGTCTGTATGGCTATTGTGCAATGGAGCCCTTGTCTTTCCAGGTCACAAAGCACAACTAATTTGAATGTCACTTTTGCATTTCAAGCACAGCACACAATATTTTTTATTGCAGAACAAACCAGAGTGCATGACTGGTAAATCATAATACTGTACATGTTTTTATACCAAAGTATTCTAACAATACAAGTTTGTATTTCAAAAGACAAATGGAAACAGCAGTTTAGTTTATATAGAAAGACTAACCCCAGCACGCACGCACGCACGCACGCACACACGCACGCACGCACACACTTATGTTTTACTATTCCTATTTTGTATCAAAAGTTTACAAGACAGTGATGAGACCAGCTATGTTGTAAGGTCTGGAGACAGTGGCAATGACAAAAAGACATGAGAAAGAACTGGAAGTGGCAGAAATGAAGATGCTGAGGTTCTCCTTAGGAGTGACAAGGATGGATAAGATCAGGAATGAGATCATCAGAGGTACAGCACATGTTGAACAACTGGGAGATAAAGTTAGGGAGGCCAGACTGAGATGGTTTGGACATGTCCAGAGGAGGGACAGTGGGTATATTGGTAGAAGGATGTTAGAAATGCAGCTGCCAGGAAAAAGACAAAGAGAAGTTACATGGATGCAGTTAGAGAGGACATGAAGGTAGTTGGAGTGAGGACAGAGGATGCAGAGGACAGAGTGAGGTGGAGGAGGATGACTTGCTGTGGTGACCACTTAAGAGGGAAAAGCCAAATGAAGAAGATTTTGTATCAAAATTATATCTTACATATACTTACGTTTCATCTGTGTATGCGATTCCAAAGTATTCCTTCTCCTTGAGGTTGAAGTGGGAGGCCACAAGGTCCAGCAGGTCCTTTGCCATCAATTTGGGCTGCAGAGACAAAGATAAAGTATTTTAGGTTAGGTTATGACTGTATTGATCAAATATAAAGCTTCTTTTATGCATATAAATGTTGTGATTTATTACTTAGTAGATTAATTGGAACAAGTACCAGTATATGTGGTAAAGCTTAATGCAAATGTATTATACATCAGCTATTGATTTACAGCAATGACTAAGCAGTTTTTAAAAACTCCAGGGAAAAGAACAAAAGAGCCGGGGGAGGGGGGAGAAAAGTGAGTGAAAGAGAGAGAGAGAGAGAGAGAGAGAGTAGAAAAAAGATGGATGAGTTTGTGGATGTTGCTGACAGTGCACGTACCCAGCCCTTCCCTTCTCCTCTCTCCACTATACTGGTACTTTCTGATCCACCACACCTCCACTGCAGAGTCATGACTCCAAGCTGAATCACTGGATTGTAGCTAACTAAGCCATTGGAATATTGTCTCGGCTACGTGTTGAGACCATTTATTCACCCCAACACCAACAGATCATCTTAAAGCCAAGCAGAGGTCAAGGACTACTCCCTTTTGGTGCTGGTTTGTCACATCCTGACTTACAGTACCTTGAGGTTAACCATGGGTGTGCCTTACTGCCTACTTTTACACACACACACACTCACACACACACATACAAGTTGCCTGCATCCACTTCATGCACACATAAGGAACACATGTTGTCCTGTACGGAATAAAAATGGAAGGAGGAATACGTAATGTGCGAAACTAAATAAAAGATGGACACACACACACACACACACACACCAGAGTACAGAAACTGAACAGAACTCTAGTACGCACACTCTTAACAGTTTCTTCCTACTATCACATATCTACTCTCTTTTACAGCTAACTTCAGTGTCAGAAGCTACTGAGAGCTATTTAGAGAGAAGGTGATGTCATACCAACGAAGCACACATATACACACACACTTACCCATACACATACTGTATACGCACTGACCTAGATCTCATATAAGCACAATGCCTACAGTTATTCTGCTACACATAAAGGCTCCTGAGAGATTAGAAATGAAGGGGAGAGCTTGAGGTGAAGTTTAAATAAAGGCTGATTTTGTCATTTAATTGCATTTCAACAAACAGAGCTAAACATAAAATGACTGAGGGACATGGTGGATGACAGCTTTCGCTATATCCCTTTGATGTAATCCTGACACAAATTGCAAGGAAATGCTGGAAAAATCATACCCCCTATTGTAACAAAAGGAAGTACTGAAATTACAATCAAAGGTAAAGTTTTAAATACAAAGTACATGTGCATATTCTTGTAATTTATTGGGTATAATAATAACAGCTGACTTTGGTGTTTAGGTCCTGATAGTTGTAACTCATCAGAAATTGGTACTCCTGTTCACAGCTTGATTGACACTGCTACTTCTTCAAATGGCAGAGAAAACTTGTAAGATCAACATCAGATCCTTTGAAGTGATCAGACCACTTTAAGATGTTTGAAATAAGCTATATTTATAGTATTAGCAGTAATGTATGTTTTGGTTCAGTATGAAAAACAGACGGTGGTGGTCTCTCCTTACTGAACAACAGTCAACTGCCTTGGCAACACTAACAATGAAACATCAATGGCACCACAAGTAGCAAGCAATAAGTGGGGGAAGAGTAACATGGGTAAACACATGAGTAAACAGCTGGAAAGATGATATGGAGATGAAATAAACCTCAACCATACTGTTAAACTTCAGGGAAAAAAAATGGCTTGAGATGAAAAGAAACACAAAGAATTTTGCAGAGTTTCCTCGCTTAACACTTGGGAATCTCAGGCCAAATGTGAAATCACAGTCAATTTAGTTTCCTTTCCAAATGGAGAAACCAACCTTTCCACAAGCATGCTAAAAGCCTATTTAGACTGCACACATCTTTTGTGTATAAGATTGTAATACACACAAGCAATAAAACAAGCGATAAGGAACACAATACAGTACATGTAGTAGACAGACGAAAAAAAAGGCAAACAGACATACCAACACACACTGAGTAGCCAGCTATCAGACAGTGTATAGCTAGCTTAGGCAGCATTACTCCTAACAGACGTTCAGCCCGTGCCTCCTCAGCAGCACAGGTTATTAACAGTGCAAGAATTACAGGGCAGTGTTTGTGAGGACGAGACACACAAAAGCCTAGACACAGACAAGTGGCAATCACACAACACAATACAGTATTTGCAAACAGCTAGGCAGACCCTTGATGCATGCAGTGTTGTTGAATTTATGATACACTAACATGTGTATCAGTGACAGTCCATACAGTCCAAGGCAGAGGAAGGGTGGTGTTTTCACCCATAAGTTTGTCATTAATTTGATTTCAAAAAGTTTATTATTACATTTACAACCTGGTCAATGTGTAATCTGTGCTTAAAGTGCAGATTCCACTGCCAATAGTGCGTTACTTCCTAAACAAACCGCAGAAGACGGCCCATCTAAGAAAGGAGGAAGGATATACTGTAGGTACAGCAGTGAGGTGAATGGCACTTCTGCGACTCAGCAATCAGTCATAAATGTATGATGCAGTCTCCCCTTGGCATGGTTACAACAAGCCAGATTTAACCATGAAGCTCCAAGGTGGTCAGTGAGAACTTATATTTGAAATACATATCAGTACACACTTTTTGGGGGTTAAAATTTTAATATTTTTTTCAATAAATCTTTTGTTGTTACTGACTGGCAAACTTGCTGCTTCTTAGTTCAGAGAAAAACAAAGCAACAATGTAATTCTCTAAGGCTCTACTAACATCACACTGACCTACAAAACATCTTCCCAACAGAGAGATTCAAGCAGAAAGGAAAAGAGGAAGAAAAAAAAAAACACAATACTGTACCTTGATTCATGGGACAATTGCTCAATAATAACATACACATTTTTTGACAGTTTCTTATTTTTTTCTTCTTCTCGCTAATGCTACTGTCAAACAAGATAAAACAAATATTTTAATCATGCACATTTCTGGACAGCACTTGCAACATGTTCTATAAAATGTGTTAGTAAGAAATGTATTACCGTATTCGTCGGTGTATAATACAGTACACAGTTTTTTTGCTCATTTGAATGTCCTGCGTATTATACACTGAAGCGTATTATCTATGGATTTTTTCCCATATTTTTTTACCAATTTTTAGCTCTGATTCGCCGTTTTTCATTTTGGGCAAAAATGGTGCAGTACCAGTTTCGGCCGCTATGGGCAGCAGCAGAGGACTCAGAGAGCGAAGAGGAAGAGGAGGGCCACTTCCAGACCGTTTCTAGCTCATGTGTCCGAAAAAAGCCTCCTCTGGTCGGACTGACTCTGTCGCTGCCCGCCCCCTGCTCTGGATGTAGCTGCATTTAGCTGTGAGGTTCGCTGTTTTTGTTAGCAAGATACCGTAACTCATAAACCACACCGCAGATTTTTAAATCCAGCTGATTTCACATTTGGTTAAGCTCAGGAGCCCGTGTGCTATAAAGTCAGCTAAGAAATATATTTTTTAAGCGTTTATTTAGCTAAATTTAAAGAAATAAAGCGTCCGACCCGCGTGCATGCAAATCGGCGAACTACTTTTTAAAATCCAGCTCAGACCAGCTGATTTCACATTTGGTTAAGCTCAGGAGCCCGTGTGCTATAATGTCAGCTAATAAATATATTTTTTTCTCGCAAAGAAATAATTGTTTTTACCGTGTTTTCTTGTGAAGTGCTTCGGTGCTCGCTCGCTTCTGTGGCCGCCATTTTAAGCAGGGCAAACGAGGCGCTGACGCGTCGCGTAGCGGTGACGCATAATAGATGCGTATTAAACACCGAAGCGTATTAAGTACGGTTTTTTCTGGTTTATTGGCAATAATTGGTCAAAGCGTATTATACACGGGAGCGTATAATGCACCGACGAATATGGTACTACGTTTTTGTTTATTTTTTTTAATTATGTCCATCCAACCATCCATCCATCCATCCATCAATCCATCTATCCATCCATCCATTATTGTTTACCCGCTTGTTCCTTTTCGGGTTGTGGTGGTCACTGGTACCCATGTCCAGTTATCACTGTGCGAAAGGTGGGGACATGTCTGGACAGGTCTCCAGTACATCACAGGAACACAAAGACAAACGAGACAAACAACCATCCACTCTCTCACTCACACATAGGGACAATATAGTTACCAATCAGCCTAACATGCATGTTTTTAGTCTTTGGGAGGAAACTGGATTACACAGAGAAAACCCATGAATCCACACAGTCCAAAAACATGCATGTTAGGCTGATTGGTAACTCTAAATTGACCCTGGTGTGAGTGAGACAGGTCCCTCTTGTAAATGAGTCCCCATGGCTCAACGAGGCTAGCCTGTATAAATAAAGGTTGAATGAATGAATGAATGAATGAATGAATGAATGCACAAAGAGAACATACAAACTCTACCCAGAAAGGTTGCCGGTCAGGATTTGAACCAGTGACCTCGCTGAGCATCAACAGCTCTACCAACTGAGCCACTGTGCTACCTCAGGTGAAGAAGGATGATAAATGATTTAAAGCGAGGGCACAGAATGAACTGAAAGATGAACTGGAAACACAGAAAAAAAGTAGCAGAAAAGCAGGTAAAATCAAGCGGGTGGGTGACAAAAGATGATATGGAAAGTGACGAGTTGTAAGTTAACAGAGAAAGAAAAAAAGAGGTAGAACGAGCTACCAATTTTGAAAGAGCCGATAGGTTCTGGCAGAGTAATCAAATCAGAAAGTCAGCAAACCTTTTCCTGCCACTCCCTTTTCATTTTCTCTTCTCTATTCCAGTTCCTTGTCGTCTCCTGTCTCTTCATTCTTGAGAAACCATGTCCCTCTCATTCTCTTCCCCCCAGCTCCTTACATTTTCTGCTTCCTTTTTTTATTCTCCACTTACTCCTAGTTTCTTGTTTCAAGGCAATTATTTCATTTTGTCTTTCTCTCTTTCCACAGGAATCAGGTAATGGCCAAGCCAAAGTGAGCTAAGAGAGGTCAGGAAGAGTGAAGGAACCATGTAATGGCTATGTTTCAGTCGTTCTAGCCAAAATGTGAGCGAGTAAAGAGATGTGATGACCACTCAATTAAAAACAAATATAACCAGGTCTAACCTAGGGTGAAGAACAGAGAGCAGACCAGAGGGGAGTTACAAGAGGAAAATTAAAGCTTATGAACTTTCAATAGCAAAAATAAAAGTTATGTAATTGTTCACTAACCCTTTCTTATCACTGAAGAAACACTTGAGCAGAAGATTAAGGGTTGAAAAAATTGACAGTTTATGAAAGATGAGGTATACTATCAGAGAGCCAATATTACCCTAATCCTAGATCAGAAAACTTCTTCTTCTTTCGGCTTTTCCCTTTTCAGGGGTCGCCACAGCGAGTCATCCTCCGCCACCTCACTCTGTCCTCTGCATCCTCTGTCCTCACTCCAACTACCTTCATGTCCTCTCTAACTGCATCCATATATCTCCTCTTTGGCCTTCCTCTTTGTCTTTTTCCTGGCAGCTGCATTTCTAACATCCTTCTACCAATATACCCACTGTCCCTCCTCTGGACATGTCCAAACCATCTCAGTCTGGCCTCCCTAACTTTATCTCCCAGTTGTTCAACATGTGCTGTACCTCTGATGATCTCATTCCTGATCTTATCCATCCTTGTCACTCCTAAGGAGAACCTCAGCATCTTCATTTCTGCCACTTCCAGTTCTTTCTCCTGTCTTTTTGTCAATGACACTGTCTCCAGACCATACAATATAGCTGGTCTCACCACTGTCTTGTAAACTTTTCCTTTGACCTTTGCTGACACCTTTTTGTCACAAATCACTCCTGAAACTTTTCTCCATCCACTCCATCCTGCCTGGACTCTCTTTTTCACTTCTTTACCACATTCCCCATTTTCCTGGACAGTGGACCCCAAGTACTTGAAGTCCTGCACCTTTGTGACCTCTGCTCCTTGTAGCCTCACTGTTCCACTGGCCTCCCTCTCATTCACACACATGTACTCTGTCTTACTACGGCTGACTTTCATTCCTCTTCTTTCAAGTGCATACCTCCACCTCTCCAAGTTCTCTTCCACCTGTTCCCTGTTCTCACCACATATCACAATGTCATCTGCAAACATCATAGTCCATGGGGATTCCTGCCTGACCTCATCTGTTAGTCGGTCCATCACCAGAGCAAACAAGAAGGGGCTCAGAGCCGATCCTTGATGCAATCCCACCTCCACCTTGAAGCTATCTGTCACTCCTACAGCACATCTCACCACTGTCCTGCTGTCTTCATACATGTCCTGTACCAGTCTAACATACTTTTCTGCCACTCCAGATTTCCTCATGCAATACCACACCTCCTCTCTTGGCACCCTGTCATATGCTTTTTCTAAATCCACAAACACACAATGGAGTTCTTTCTGACCCTTTCTGTACTTCTCTATCAACATCCTCAAAGCAAAGATGGCATCTGTGGTGCTCAAACCATACTGCTGCTCACAGATAGTCACCTCTTGTCTAAGTCTTGCTTCCACAACTCCTAGATCTGTGAATCCTAGATCAGAAAACATAGCTTTGAAAAGTATGTCAAAGCTGCTGCAAAGCTGCAGTGTTTGTAGCTCGTGTGTTTTGTCAGTGAGAGATCAGGTGAGCATCAGGAAAGTGCAGTGTCACCTACTGCTGGCCAGATTTCTCTTTGTCAGCAATAATCAAGTCCCTTAAGGCAGCAAATGTTGCTTCTCTCTAGGAAAGCTAGCATCCGTACAACTAGAGATCAGAAAGAGGAGAACAAGCTAATGGACAAGAGGAAGAGACACTCACCTGTACAAGGAGCTCCAGCTTCCTGTCGTCCAATAGGTGGACCTGACATCGCCTCCCCTCCGTCATCTGGGAAACAAAAGAGGAAAAAAGGATGTCAATGGTAGTGTTCTTGTTCAAAAATGTATTCAAGGTTTTGCCAGCTACATTAAAAATGTCCACTATTTTCAAAATCTCAAATACTTGTTTATAACTATGGTTACTCATATATATTTTGATTAGATTCCAAAGCATTTATATTCAAAACCTTTCGAGACTTAAAGGCTGAGACAGATTTAGTGGTTTCTTAGGCCATTTTAGACATTCAAGTACAAACATCTACTGCAAACATACAGCTTGGACAGTGGACAGGCTTACCAGTAATCATTTTTTTTAGAGATAATCTTTAGGCACTTTACAACAAGATTAAATGAGTCCAGCTCAAACTTAACGTCATACAGTTCAGTTAAGTCCAACTACTTTGAGATTTGTTTAATGTAAAGTGCATTATAAATAAAAGTTATTATTATTATTATTACTTTGAATATAGAACAATTTAGTCAGATTCAGATTTAAATACAGCCAAATATACATTCCAATCAAGCCAATTTATCAGATTCTAAATACGTATAAGAAAACTTTCATACAAACTCAGTGACATAAAAATTAAAAATCAAAAATGAAAGATGATATGTGAAGGAGGGTATAGTGGTGACTGTCCAAGTCACAGTTTTCAAGATAACATTTAAGACAGTCTCTGTAAAAAAGGTTTTCCAAACTAATTTTCTCATTTTCATATATACAGGCCTGTAAAATACTAAACACAAACTCTGCACTTGTGTATAGTTATCAGAACTGCATTAAAATCATTTTCTAAAGCATCTTACAAAATAGTTTACATTTAAACAAGTAGTTTACATACTACTGTTTACATTCAATGTTTACATTTATTAATACTGTTTACATTTATTACTACTGTTTACATTTATTACTACTGTTTACATTTACACTACTTTTATATCTACACCACTGCTGATACATATACAGTATTCTCTGACCAGCCTTATTTAAGGATGCCCAATGTGCCTTACTGCATATGCCACTTTTGCCTCTATACCAACATCAACTACTACCTCATACATATACTGTGTACATTAACTCATATGCTGCTTTGCCACTCTTTGCAAATGTCAATGCTAGAACCTTCAGTTTATTTTATAGATATACTTTTTATACTTTTTTTATACTACTATGCAAAAACTCAGGACAGTATTACACTTTTATTATTTCATTTTATGCTTATGTTCATTAAATGTTTAGTGTTTTAGTTTTAGTGTTGGTGTAAATTTTCATACTTTTATACTACTATGCAAAAACTCAGGACAGTGTTACATTTTTACTATTTTATGCTTATGTTTATTAAATGTTTCAGTGTTTTAGTGTTTAAATGGTTACTGTTGCACCGAGGGACTGAGAGAAACGCAATTTCAATCCTGTGTATGTCCTGCACATATTGCAGCTCTGACAATAAAGTTGACTATGACTTTGACTTTGAAAATGAACTGCCCCAGCATATACTATACACCATGCTGTGTAATGAGATTGGACTTTGCCTGTCTGTGTGGTTTTTCACTGAAATCTTAACAAGGTTATTTGAAGTACAGACAATGGGCCAACAGAGACAGTGTCCTGCCCACTGTTCCTCTTGGAACAGTTCTGGCATTCCTCCTTGAGCTGGAAATCTATTACCCATCAGTTCATAGGTGACTATGGTCTCAAAACCAATGACAGAAAGTGTCCACTAACAATGCTCACTAGAGTGCTTTTATGTTGCTGTAATTAGGTTTGCCAAAGTGAGTTGCAGAAAAAAACATATGTGCCAAGTTCAGGTGTAAACATGACACAGTAGCAGTGATGATAGAGTCAACTGGGGGAAACAGCAAGTTAGAGTAAATGTTGCACATGAGGCAAACCAACTCTGAAAACCTGCTAGAAAACATCCCGTCTTGCAATAAAAAACAAACCAACAAACTCAGAACAAAGACACAAAGTTGTTTAGAAATCAGAATACAAATGAGCAAACTCTGCAAGACAGCTGAACATCCTAAAGTATGTTTGAGTCTGTATCCTGCTGTTTTCAGCACATGTGGCGTTGCTTCACAATTTAACAGGAAGCGGGGACCCTGAAGACCAAAAACACCCCCTTACTCCACCCACACTTCCCTCGCATCTGGGAGATGAGATGTTAAAGGGTGGAGGATAGTGCATGAAGAAGATGAAGAAAGAATGGGAGAGATCATGGTTGTAATTTCAGTGATAATAATGCGTTACAGAACAAAAGAATTCCTCAACATAAACACAAGAGCAACCGGTTTGTACCGCTTCACCGTGAGGCCACCTGAGGCTATTATAATAAGGTACGGGTGTGTCACGGTTACTGTAAGAAAACCACTTTCCCACCATTCACATCAGCTTGTGTAATGGTGGCAGGTTGAAAGTGACAGTTCACAGATAGATGAAGATATCAAAAACAGAAGAGGGGGAGAAAATGACATAGGCATGCTTCAACACTCATCCCAGTGTGAACTCCCTAAATGACTACGGGTGTCTGTGCATGTGTGCGTGGCGGCTTCTACGGTACTTACTTTGCAGAGCCTGGTTTACTCTTTTCACCGATCCCCTGTAGTTTAATGGTTTAGCTTGGGTGCACCTGTGCACACAGTCAGTGAAACTTTTCACTTTGTTTTTGTTTGTTTGTTTGAATGAACCCTTCTGACTTACCCTTCCAAACTTAACATACAATAGTGCCAAATTTAATTAATGCTCAGTGGAGCAATAGTGCACCAATGATTTGCACAAATTACTTTGAACTGACTGAGATGCTGCCAACTATATCTTAAAGATACTGAAAGTAAATGCTTACATTATGAAAATATGGCAAAACAATGCAACAAGGGCTAAACATCATCTGCATAGCAGACACAAGCATACACAAGTATATACACATTCATTGGCAAACAGCTTCAAGCACCTGGGGATATTGCAAACCTTAATGTCTAGGTAACAAATCACTGCCCTGAAGCTTAAATTAGAGACTCCAATCTGCCAGAAACAGATGTCCATTGGTTTTAGAAATGAAATTCACTTTGTGGTACTGGGCAGATGATTCTGAGTTTATTCTCAAAGTCAAACATATGGGTATGTGGTCACGTGAACATACTGTATAAGGAGGCTGACATACTGGTCTGGGGAAAGACAACAAAATAGTGACACATTGTTGTGTGAATGATTGCATATCTAACTAGAAGCCTAGCCTTTTTTGATTTCATCATGTCCTGGACGACTGAGAATCTTCACCAGCATCTAACTAGAAGAAACGTCCAAACAGAAAATCTTAAAATTTTCCATCTGCAAGACCATGAATGGAAAAATGGAAAGCTGCTGTAGGTACACTTTGGACACCACATAGCACGCACACATTTTAACCACCGTAGTTTTTGTTACTTTAAGTATGTAATGATTAATGTAGAGATCTGTACTTCAGCATTGCCTCGAGTGAATACTAACTTGAAATATACAAAACCAACTGTTAGAAATACATCATGCTGAAAACAGGGATAGGACAAGTGGATAAAGCATTTTATATAATTGTACTAGATTTATTTCTCTGTTGTTCCTTGATTCTTGAAAGCCATACAGTATATATTTATTTTAAAATTTTTACATTATTTTATGTGACTACCGGTATTTGGTAGCCTGGTTAAAACCAGACCCTTGTCCTTCACTTCGCTTCATACTAGGGTCTGGGACTTCTCCCATAGACAACGATTTCTCCGGTAGATTTTTGACCGGACCAATCAGAGAACAGAAGGGGCGGAGTTTTTGGCCCCTAACCCACGCCCCCACCTGTCCCAGCGCGCAGCCAGCGAGCAGCCGCATGTTCTCATTCAAAGCGATGCAAAGCGATGCAGGACTGTTTTATATGTGACACAAATGTATTAAATTCCCCTTCTTAATCCCTTATCTGGAGTTTTCTTTTGTTTTTTTGCCAAAAGTCAAGTGATCGCTCCCTCCTCCCTCCTCCTCCTCTCCCTATGAGGAAATGCCTCAGTTTGTCACGAGAGAATTAAAGTCAGGTTTTACGTTGCTGCCCGAGTCCCTTCAGATTTTCTGGTCTTCTGGTGTGCTGGACCAGCGATCCATGGTTTTATTTTACTTTTTTAGAGTGTTTTTATTAACATATAAACACAGAATATGCAGAATATGTGAGACAAATATGTGCCAGATAGTTCACATTATCATGGTCAACACAAATACAGGTAGTCCTCGAGTTACGGCGGTCTCGACTTACGGCAATTCGACTTTACGAACGCATCGTATTAATAAAAATATATATATTTTTAAATTATGTGTTTAAATGTTCTTGATTTCATGTGTACAGCACTTTGTTGTAGCTGTGGTTGTTTTAAATGGCTTTATAAATAAAGTATTATTATTATTATTATTATTATATTTTTAAGCAGATTTACGCAGTTTCCGCCAGTTTTCGGCAGTGTCCGTCAGTTTTCGGCAGTGCCCGCCAGCTTCGGTTAGCTCCGGCCTCGACAGCCGGCTTTGGATGGACCGTGTGTCCGATCAGAGTTTGCCTCATACGGATAAATGTGCTAGAAATGCTCGGTGAACTCTGTGGACGTCTCAGGCCCGGAGCAGCAGCCGCCGATCGCTCCGCCGCACCGAGCTAACATGCTAAAACGCGGAGAAACAGCTGCGGCAGCCTTTTGGAGGGGCTAACATGCTAACGGGCGCAGCTATTGGAGGGGCTAACATGCTAACTCCGGACCCACTGGGGACACGGAGCCGACGGGCGGCCTGCTGCGGCCGGGAGCTCGCCTCGATGTCCGCCTGGCAGCCTCAGATGTTGGATGGACACCGAGCTAACATGCTAAAACACGGAGAAACAGCTGCGGCAGCCTGTTGGAGGGGCTAACATGCTAACGGGCGCAGCTATTGGAGGGGCTAACATGCTAATGCGGCGCAGCTTGTTGGATGGACACCGCAGAGAAACGGCTCCCAGTAAGTTAGTAACTCTTTTTCCCTTCATTATGGCTCCAAATGTATGGAGTTAACATGCTAACAGTCCTTCCTGGACCGCGTGAAGCAGCACGAAGCTGCGGAGCTCGGACGTGCAACGAGCTAACATTCTAAAAGACGGAGACAGGCTTGACCAGCTCAAAGTAAGAAATTAACTGCAATACTTTGTATTTATTATGTCTCCAAATGTACTCTATGTGTTTTTGGATAATTATATTCATTCATTCATTCAACCTTTATTTAGTCAGGTAAATCTTATTGAGCCTCGAGGGCTCATTTACGAAAGCGACCTGCTACAAACTAAAGAATGATGAACATCAATGATACAAATACATTAAACAGTAAACAAAAGAAAAGAAAAAGTAGCAAAAAAGTAGCAAAAACATTATAAGGTAGATGTACAAAAAAATCAAAGACAGGAACATATCTGCATTGGTTTTTGCCAGGATTCCAACAGATTCTGAAAACCATCCAGAGAGGTCAGGGCCGAGAGCTTCAGATCTTTTTGTAAGATATTCCAGGAAGCAGGAGCAGAGTAGGAGAAGGCCCTTTTTCCAAGTTCAGTCCTCACTGAGGGGACACTGCAGGTAATCATGTCCTGAGAGCGCACGCTGTAGCTGCACTCACGCAAAGACATGTAGGAGGAGATGTATGAGGGCAGCAGACCAAGCAGTGATTTGAAGATGAAAATGTATTGGGTATTGTGTTAGGATAGGTGAAGTGCTTGGTAACTTGGTAACTGTACAGTACCATACATGTACAGTACGTGTATAAGTGGTGGCTCGTGTGTTTTCCAACTTACGGCAATTTTCGACATGCGAACGGCCGTAGGAACGGAACTCGTTCGTAAGTCGAGGACCACCTTTACTGATCACAGCCTCTTGACATGAATAAAATCACTCAGACGTGCTGTAAATGTTAGCTGTAACAATGCAGTTCCCGTGTGATCATTTTTAGCTTAAAAAGCAGCAGCATGTTGTTGAAGTTACCTCACTTTGCCCTGGTTTGTGAATCATCCACAACATCTATCATTACTTGTCACGTTTGAACTTGCTACTATAACCAGCCTCCTCTGGACCTGACTCAATGGGAAGAAACGCTGTAATAACGGAGAAGTGACGTCACTTAATGCACCTATTCGAAAGGATTTCGGAGTTTTTGACGTCCAAATAAAAGCAGCACGAGCACACAGACAGTTGTCAGAGAGGTGAGACGGCAGGACATTACCTTGCACTGCACTCGCACTGGCAAACTGAAGAAGAAGAAAAAAACCTGGAATGTTAATCCCAGAAAGACACAAGTCGTTTTCCTGCCACAAAATCATCAAAGAACACTCGCTTCCCTGGCCGGCCTGCGCGGGGAGGCACGTCAGCATCCATGTTTGTGACCGTTGACGTTAGCCGTGGCTCCTGTCTACACTGCAGGGCAGCTGTCTCATGCCTTCACCTTCCAAACCGAGAAAAATATTAATCACTGCGACTGTGGAGGGTCTCCCCTCTCTCCCATCTGTCGCATCCCTCCTTCGGAAAGCAGAACCCCACGCTGCCCGCTGCTGGTCCCCGCTCGACCAGCTCTCCTCCACAGACACCCCCCCCCTCACCTCCTGCCACCGGCGCCGCGCGCACGCAGGCGGAGATTGTACCAACTGTCAGATAAAGGGGGGAGACCAGAAGAAGAGAGGCTAAAAAGAAGCTAGGTACTTTTTTAAAATATTATTATTCTTAATCCAAATTTATTTTGACAATACAGGTGCCCCGATTTACGAGCACATGAGGTTCCGAATTCACGAGCTATCATATTTAATAAAAATATGAAATAATTAATTTTTTTTGTGTGTGTGTGTGTGTGTGTGTTTAAATGTTCTTAATTTCATGTGTACAGCACGTTGTTGCAGCTGTGGTTGTTTTAAATTGCTTTATAAATAAAGTATTATTATTATTATAATTACTTATTTTTTAATTTTTAAGCCGATTTACAAAGTTTTGCGGCAGTTTCTGCCGGTTTTCGGCAGTCAGTCAGTGCCCACGAGTTTAGTCTTAGCCAGACAGCTCCAGCCCCATAGCTCCAGCCCCATAGCTCCAGCCGACAACCGGCTTTGTCCGATCAGAGGTTCCTGCGCTCGGATACATGATGGATCTTGGAGCTTATTTATATAGCGCCTTCCAGCCCCCTCTGAGGAGCCCCAAAGCGCTTTACAATACGAGCCATCTACCCATTCATACACACATTCATACACCGTTAGTGGTAGCCTGCCTTGTAGGGCGCTATCCAGACCTACCGGGAGCAACTCGGGGTTAAGTGTCTTGCCCAGGCACACAACGACACATGGTGGGCGGATGCGGGACTCGAACCTCCGACCTTCCGATTGGGGGTCGACTGCCATTACCACTGTGCCACGGCCGCCCCATCTGGAGCTGAACGGTGGTTTTGTGGAGGAACAGATGGACTAAGTAAAACGACACTGTTGACTGCGTGAAGCAACAGACAGCGAGCCGGACTGGAGTAGCAACGAGCTAACATTCTAACAAGCCTAGCTGTAGGATGCACGGTTGGATGCTAACGCCCCCATCGGGGGACACAGAGCCGACGGGCGGCAGCCGGGAGCTCGCATCGATGTCCGCTTGGCAGCCTAAGATGTCAGGGGACACGAGCTAACAGAGAAGCTAACATGCTAAAACGCGAAGAAACAGTGCCGACAGCCTTTTTGGATGGGCTAATGCTAACAGGTGCAGCTAATGGCGGAGCTAATGCGCACAGATGGTTTTGGATGGACGCACATCGCGGAGAAACGGCTTTCAGTAAGTTATTAAACTATTTTTCTGGCTTCAAATGTATGGAGTTAACATACTAACATTCCTTCCTGTAAACAGTTTGGACCGCGTGAAGCTGCGGAGCTCGGACGTGCAAGAGCTAACATGCAAACAGAAGGAGACAAGCTGTAGCTCAAAGTAAGAAATAAAAAAATTTTTGTGTGTTTTATTAAAATTACAGTATGTAGCTGTGTTAGGATAGGCGAAGTGCTTGGTAACTGTTCATTACCGTACATGTACGTGTATCAGTGGCGACTTGTGTGGTATATACAGGTAGTCCCCGATTTATGAGTTTTCGTCTTACGAGCACCTCGCAGTAACGGAACTCGCTCGTAAGTCAGGGACCACCTGTAGTACAAAAACGTAATACAGGTGCTTACATAGAGTCTATTACAAGAAAAGAAAAAAATATATATAACAAAAAGCAACAATTAAACAAAGATATATGTAACAATACAATAAACAATATCATACATAGGGGTCTGATTATGAGACATAGAATATTGTAAAAATAGTTCTTGTTTTTCTAAGCTTCTCATTATTTAAATAAGCTAGGTACTTGGCTGTCACCGGAGCTGCATCAAACGAGCACGGGAATAATGGAGGAAGATGTGGGGGCGGGGAGAGGAGGTAATGGGGGAGGCAGCAGCTCTCAGCCATGAGAAACTGCAGACTCCAAGTATAATGTGCGTGTGCGCGCGTGTGTGTTTACACCCCCAGGCATGCGTGTCTGCAGGGCAGTCTACAGTTAAAAATAAGCTGAGTTTATAAAATGCACTGCTTTAGGGTAAGCACAGGTTTGTCACGTGCTCTCAGGTGACAGATCCACCTTCACCACGCGTGTGTATTTATTTAGACAAAAACTCAGGCTGCCTAAAGGTGCACACGCTTGCATGGTTCAGTCCTGGCAGTGTGGTGCATCCTGTCTACACCTAAAACACACATCTTGCTTTGAGTTCTGGCCTTCAGCCCACTGCAGCCGTTGGACCAGCAGGGTCCCCCCTCCACCTTCTTTATTTATTCTGTTGGATAACTTAAATTGAGCACTTGTGTTTCATTCAGCTGGGCAACTGCCATTTGAACCACAAGCAGTTTAAATGACATGGTTTATGGTCCCGTAAACAGAGAGCAATGTGTAGGACAGACATATGCCTGAGCTGTCATTAAATTGTCATAATGACTGCACAACTCTTTTCCATTCATGTAAAGTCTCTTGGTGAAGCCGCATGCAAAGCATGCAGCGTCAGGGACATTGTTTGACTCTTACTTGAGCCAAGTGAAGTTGCACCATACAGTACAATTTAGATACAAGTTTCACCAGAAATATGGCATTAGGCAATATGATGGAGTTAAAGTTAATGTTCTTGGCCTGAACAGCATTCTCGCTACCAGAGTATTCTGCAACCCCAAAAATCAGCTTAGTTAGCAGTGGGTCACATGAGAAGTGAGGAGGTGTATCCTTTTTCTCCTCCTTCTGCTGGATTTTTCTGTTTCTGGATATTTTTGGCCTGATCCAGACACCGGAAACTAGCCTGTCCAACTTAAATATCTCCAGATGACTTTTTTTGGGGGCTCTAAAATATATGCCGGTCTCTCGTTTCTTTATTCCCAAGTAAAATACATTGGAAGCTTCCTCAGTTTGCTATCACAAGGACCCTGTAGTCTGAAAGAAGGAAAGAAATTTAACAAAGCAGGGATATGGAAAGTGGGGTAAGGGTGGTCATGGCCAATAAAGAGAGATTCTTTGCATTGGAATTACACAAGATTGTGAACTTCTGCTCTTGCATGAAATTAATGTGAGTGTGGAGAGAGAGGTGGCAGTTTCATAAACTTAGAGTGGAAATAGAAAGAAGCAAGGCTGGGAG
>JBBPBX010005091.1:45889-73546 GCA_038048925.1 Garcialebias charrua
CTCTTTTACAGTTATTTTCTGTTAGAGCTGGGTTTTAGGGTCAGGCACCATGGTTGGATTGTCTGAGCTGCAAAAGGTAACCTACGCTGTGATATAAACACAGCTGACGTTTAATTGAAGCAAGATGGAGAATCTCTTTAACCCCATATGTGGGACGCTGCGGTAGGCAGTTAGGACACACACGCTTTGCTCTCTATGTTACTCTGTCTTCTATTGACTCCTTACATATTTATAGAAACTAAGAAAAACACACCGTTTTAAAATGCATCACACTTCAAGCAGACCCACTCAGCTTCTCTGGGTGTATCTGAAAAGGCTTTATGACTATATTTTAACGTGACACCACCTATTTAAGTCACATAAAACATTCATCAGACTACATCTTCAGCACAATTCGATGGGTGTATGAAAGCTTGATGGAAAATCAAAAGCAGGGCAAAATTACGTCTTCTAGAACTGCTGGTACAGTATAGTGGCAGAGTTAGATGCAACAGGGAGGGTCAGGGAAAGGCAGCCAGGAATGTCTAGAGAAATGACTGATCTGTTTTGTTTGTTCAAGAGTGTGTGAGTGTGTGTCCATGTCTGTTTGTGTGTGTGTGTCTGAGCTCCACCCTCTCTGCCCATGAGTGACTTTTCGGACTGAAATGTGGTTCCAGTTAGACCGTTTTTAAAATCAGAAACATACTGGCACTTCAAACAAACATATTTCTGTGCTCTGCTTTGTTCTCAGTTTACTATAAACCTCCATTCCCAGACTTTTACCCCCACCCCACCACCACCACCACACACACACCCACACACTTTCATATTTTCTTTATTGGAATCATAACTGACAGATGAAGACTTCAAATTTTCAAAAACTAAATGAAATTTTTACCTGATGCAAGGTGTTGAAGCACACTCGTTGAACATAAAGAACAGTATTTTATGTAAATTGTGTCATTTATACTTTTTGCTGTGCTGAATTCATACAATTCTAAATCAGTCTTGACATCTCAACTGATGTTTTGCACCCAGAGGAGCCTCAGTGACTGAAAAAAGTAGATTTATGCTTAAAAAATAAAAGTGGAAAAGACGTGACCTCAACTATTTTGCTGGTTGAAGTAAATACATATGACACCAGAGTTATTCATTTTTGGCCATGCTTTTAATTTTTTATAACTGATAAGGCTAAAGATGTGACAGATGTGAAGATGTATGTGAAGATGTATTGAACGCCTTTTTTTGATCTAAAGATGTGACAGTTTTTCTTTTACATAGATTTGATCCCTAGTGACCTTCTGAAGACCCCACACTTGTTGCAAGCTCTACATCGGAGCACTGACCTCAATGTGGGGTTCACCGTCTTGTAATCAAAACATTATGAGATTCACTGATTTTCTGATAGTTTAAAATTATTTTCTTCAGTCTCAAAGTTTTTTCATAAAATTGTCATACCGAATGCTTTTAATCCATTCACAAATATTCTGTTCCATATCAAAATTCTTACTTGTAAAACAACATTTTTTTCATGACCATGTCCTCTGCTACTAATGTCCTCTTTTTCCCTCTCTTGTCTTCATCGCTCTGGTTCTGACATAAAAATGGTGGTTAAAAACAGCAACAATATCATCAATACATGTGCAAAAGCACTCATATAAAGCCTGAAGTCATCCAAGAAACATAAGATTTTTGAACAAGACCACTGAAAATGTCTCCAGAGATGACATTCAATCCAATAAAATACTTCAGAGAGCACAGTCTGACGACACAGCGCCACAGTGTGTCTATTTCAGTGCACATCATCCATCCAAGTACTGTATAGTGCATATGCAGACGCTTGCATACACTCACAATAAAAAAAAAAAAATAGACTTTGCACACAATGACTAACTATATCTCATAAAAAGTCTCTGTTGTACAGTACATGTACATGGTTTTCTTTGTATCTATATCTGCTCTTTTTTCAGTTTCTGTCCTCCATCTTTCCCGGGCTCTGACACTGATTAGGCATTCTTTAAATTCCACCACCAATGAATCTTTGGGTTAACAAATCCATTATGTGTACTATAAAATGTTTGGCGTATTTTTGTTTTGTGGATTTGATGACATGGAACTGACCTAGTAATGCTAGAACAATGTTATGGGGATAAAGAAGTTTTGCAGCCAAACTAAGAAAGGGGAGTCTGTCTTTCAGGATGAATAGGTACCAGTGATGTAATGTCCCCGGGTCTTTTATCTAAATGAAACACAGTCTTGGTGATTATGGAATGGCTGATCTACCAGGATGTGGACTGGCTGTGTGAGTCATTCACAAGGGAAGGATCTTTTACTCCTACACCTCCTCTCCTCATCTATAATTCACACAGTGAGAAATCACTGTGGACCCAAGTGACCCGGTGTTCACTGATACCACTAGCAATGCACACAGCATGACGTAGAGTGAAGTGTTTGATTCTTCTTTGGTGATAGCATAAATGTGTGTTTCTCTTTTAGCTTGTAAACTTACTAAACTTTGACTGGTGAATCTTCCATTTTACCCTGTCCTCATGTCTGGCCTCCTTGGTCTTTGTTTTTGCTACCTCATATGCAAATAAACAGCAGACGCACAAGCCATCACTGGGGCACACAGCTTGTGGCATGAATTCAAGGTCACTGAGTGAAGCAGAGCAGTTGAACTACAGTGGCCTCTATCCCCTATCCTGTGACTGAAGAAAATACCAAACACTCTAATCACTTATCTTCCTGAATATTGAACAGAGCTATGTGCAAACTCCTACATAAAAGTGTCTGTGTGTTATCGTTCTACTGGTTCATTAAACATGTACCCAGAGACCAGAACAGCAGGGGATAGAAGTTGAAAAACGTCCCCGTTTTCAAGGTTCTTTAGTAATTTTGCCATTGTGTGTGTAATGGGGAGGGGGGTTGGTATGGGGACTCCAGTTTAATAAGGGAGACAACCAATAACCAACGTTGCATTGGCTTTACAGGACCTCTGTGAGCTTCCATCTACACAGAAGGTCTTGGGCTTTTAAACCATTTACTTTTTAGCTGAATGCTATAAAAATAGTCATCACTGTCATACACACAAACACACCCATATGCATGTCAACATTTATTCCTAGGCCTGTCGCAATAAACAATAAATCAGTTAATTGCATGATAAATTAAAATTATCAACTTCGTTTTCATTTATCAACTTTATTGTTTGTTCATGTCTCTCTCTTTCTACTGGACACTGGATGACAAAAGGCTCAACTCCGGTGCTCTTCACTAACCTCTCCCTTTCTTTTTTCTCTTTAAAATCTGTTTTAACCGTCCAAAATCGTGTTTTTGGATCGGTAAAAGCAGCTAGGCTGAGAAGCTAAGCTACGAGCAAAGCTAACAGGTCGACCTCGGGAAAAAAACTCGGTCTTGTCGAAGCTCCAAAATTTGTGGTTGAAACCAGTGCCTTCATGTAAAAAGTTATTTTTCTCTGAAAAAAAAAGAAGAAGCAAAGAGTCAGTCCATGTCATGTCAAGGGGCCTCCCTCCCATTTTTCTTAAGGAAACATGCTGCTCGCTCCCTCACTATCCATCCTTCAGTTCATACAGTCTTATACTGCCATCCGGTGGTCCAAAAAAGGTACAACACTCAAAACAAATTAACCAACATTTCTTCTTAATTTTGACAATAATTACAGGCTTATTCCCAATAGAGTCATAGTCTTTTTAAAGTGGTCATGATCAATAAGAAGAGAAGAAAAGAAAAGAAAAGAAAGTTCATGCTCAATAGTCATGATCAATAGTTTTTCCAGAATTTCTGAAGGTCTTTCTCTACATTTTCAACTTGTTTTTGTCAAGTGCCTGACCAATTTCCAAGAATTTTGTTTGTTTGTTTGTTAAGCTACTAAACTTAGACATAAGTCAGGCAAAAATTCCAGCATACATAATCAAAACTAAAGGAAAGAAACAGTGTTGGGTCAACAGATAACATATAGCTTAGCAAATAAACAGTTTTTGAGTGTATTGTTACACACTTTACTAACAATCTCTCACAAAGATACAGAATGTTCCAAATTCTTTAGTTGAATCTATAGAAAATACCAATGAAAAAAACAATTGGGCAGTTATGATTTACTACTAAAGTGTCAACATATTGATTTTTAGGAAGTAATTAGTGGAAAAACTTGGCATAGAAGATAATTTCTCTGGTCAGGTCTTATTTCATAAAGATGTTCATTTCAGATGTTTGCTCACTTCTTTTCAGACCTGACACTTCCTTTCTACTCCACTTTTTTTTCAAGCGCACACTAAAGTACAAGGACAGGACAGAAAAAGAGTTAAAAAACAGCATAAGTTAAAAGAAAACTTTTGAAAGACTTTCAAAAAGGTTGAATAACTATTGATCGGGACAAAGTAGATTACAATAAAGTCTGGCTGTGTAAGTAAGTGTAAGGAAAATACATGTATAGGTAATTGAAAACATTTTCACAGTACTGTAAACTGTGGAAATAATGTAAGGCATCAAGAAGATAATGCACTGTTGCACAAAGTTTAAAAACTGTAGACAAAGACACAACTCAAAGGTATAAACTCAAGGTTAAAAGGCATGGAGTGAAGACTTTCCTCACAAAGTGATTTAAACAGTACCTTAATGGTAAACAGAAGAAAGTATCACATTGTATCTCAGGTGGAAATAGGGTACAGATCCAGTGTAAAGCATCTGTATTCAAGAGATCTTTCAAAGGCATAGAGTAGAATGTACTGGTCCAAACACGGGTAACAAATAATGGCCAGTGTACAAACACTGTACCCAATAATCCCACAAGTGACAGAACTGAAAGGCTTCTTAAATGCTGGAGAGTAATTGACTGAACAGAAAACACCTGAGAGTAGTAATGAACTAAGGACAGACACAGGAGCTAGAACCAAGAAAAACTGATTAAAATTAACACCAAAACCCTGAAATGACCGTACAGGAAAACCCACATCAAGTCCTTTGGTCTACAAAGTCAAAATGCACTTGAGATTTTACCAAAACACAATACGTTCCGTTCTCCCCACATACTGCACCCTTCTGCACTTTTCTCAGCTTCCCCTCAGGCTATACCGGTTTAGGTGATGTAACATGGGAACATGTATGCGAACAGTACAGCTACACATTTTCAGAGGGGAAACACAAACAAATGCTTCAGCAGTGTAGCAAAGGGGTGAGGAATTCACAAGGGGAGTATGTGAAAAGGATAAAAGTAGAAGGCCAGAAGAAAAATAAAAGAGACAATACAATAAATATTAATGAAAAACAGGCGCAGGGAGACTTAGGTGACAGCAGAGTGCAGACTAACACAGTTACCCATCTTTCATCAGGATCTAGTTTGAAGTATTGACAAACAGCGAAACGAAAAAGAACTATTATCTTTTAGCCTGTCTAGTTGCCTTTCACGGTTCTCTGCAGTGGGGATTTATCAATCCAAAGCTTTGGTTGGTTGTGACTGGACTCCATTACTATGATTCCTCTGAGCTAAGGTAATGAAAAATGACCCAGCTCATCTGCAGGGAGAGCCCTTTGGCAGCTGTGTGTGTTCTCTGTGTGAGTGTGGGCGCAATTTCTCTCGTCCAAAGGGAATCCCGTCGCAGTGAAAGGTATTGAATGTCTTCCATTTGGCTATTTGGCCTCAAGGAGAGCCAGAATCTGAATGTAGTAGCTGGAAAGCACTAGCTTAATAAATAAAAGAATGTGCTCACTCATATAGTTGCCAGAGGTACAGATGAGAAGTGGATTTTTTTTTTGTTCAGCTATAGATTTCTTTGTGATTTTCTTTTTTTTTAATCTTATGACTCAAAACCCTGTTTGAGGGCATTGGTTACATTAATCATCACAAAATGGGTACAGGTAGTCCTCGGGTTACGAAGGTCTCGAGTTAAGACGTTTTGTGGTTACGTCACGCATCTCATTAAAAAAAAAAAAAGTTTTGAAAAGCCAGTTCCGGTTGTACTTCCTGTTTGACGGTATAGCAGTAGCTTGATGCAGCGGAAAAACAGCGAGAGACCCGCTCTGGACCGTTATTCACGGCAGAAACAGCAAAGCAGTTGAGGTGGACACCTTACTGGACAGAGGTTGACTGCGGTTTTACAACGGAATACAGCAGACTGACCAAGCTTACGGCGGTTTTACGTCGTAAACAAAAGGTGCACACAGGTGTACGGTGTCACCAGACGGCAGAAACAGCGAGCTGGACCAGAGGTGCAACGAGCTAACATGCTAACAGACCTTGCTGTAAACGCTGTGGACCGCGTGAAGCAGCAGGAAGCTGCAGAGCTTGGAGGTGCAATGAGCTAACATGCTAACAGACGGAGGAAGGCTTCACCAGCTCCCAGTAAGAAATTAACTCTTTTTTTCCCTTCATTATGGCTCCAAATGTACTGTATGTGTTTTTTGATAATTATGTAGGGTACTGTGTTAGGATAGGCGAAGTGCTTGGTAACTGTACAGTACCGTACATGTACGTGTATATGGGGCGGCCAGTGTGTATGTGTTTTCCGACTTACGTCGAAATCCGAGTTACGACGGGGCGTAGGAATGGAACTCTGTCGTAATTTGGGGACTACCTGTATTATATATCTTACACATTATGCCATGCAAAACTATAAGCTACTACTGTACATAGTGGCTTACCTAATCAGAAATCAAACATCAAAGCTTTACTTTGTCCAAACATTTAGCTTTATATAACCCACAGAATCAGTTAGTAATTGATAATAATTTCCATCAGATAAATGATATTTATTTCCTAATTTATTTACAAAGTCATGAACCTCCATTTATTAACCACATATAGATTCAAAGTTAGAGGATGTAATAAAATAAAGAATCTGATAGTCCCTTGGAGGGATTTCCTCAGATATTTACCAGATTCCTGTCATAATCCTCCAGGATTACCATTCTACACTAAGGCCCTAACCTCTGAACCTAAAACATTATAAAGCTCTTACATCCCCAACACTAATGCCTCAGTTAAACCTATCAGTTCATTCAACAGAAAGAACCACCTCCAAAAACCTTGTATCATACTCACTATGGCCATGATTCAGACACACTTAGAGGATTTAAAGGGATGTCTGTCAGATTTATCAAGTAGGCTGCTCAGCTTGACCCAGTGTGCAGTAAACCAGATATTGTGAACCCTCTGTTTTAGTTAAAACATTACACTTCAACATGGCTGCTCATAAATTGCTGGAATTAACATTGAAGGCTAAGAATGAAATAAACATATGGTAATGCTTTTAGAACCATTTCTTTGTGTCATTCACTATTTTATGTTTTCCCTTTGATGTTATGGATGATATGTTTGGTCATATTTCTAGAGAAAACATTTGATCACAAGTCTTCAAACCCTAAAAGATTCCCTTGGTGAAAATCCAAACAGCTACAAACATTTTAAGAGAAAGCAAAACAAATCGACATAAGTTAGAGCAGCCTCTGTGGCTCTGATATGCTCTTGTACCTTTTCTTAGCAGCAAGTTCATCAGCTTTTGGGATCCAATGCATCATGGGACATGTAGTAGCAATAGCGTACTGTACACTCACAGGTGATGTTTAATATATGATCTCCTTTGCCAGATGACATTGTCAGATGAACTGGATCTGGCCCACAGGCCTCAATTTTGTGCATGTGATGTAAACACCTGTAATTAAGCATGTAATCATCCTATCAAGTAGTGTGACATATTAGAGTTTAGTGAGATTAAGAAGCTTAAAATACACAGTTATTGCACTCCATGTATAGAGGAGGGATATTGTATCTTAAATATTTAATGCAGCAAAGCTTCAAATCCCCAGATAACTCATGCAACACATTTATTTGAATATAAATGATGACAGATTAAACTTTAATCATGGTTCTTACATCACAGGGTGGCAACAAAACGTTAAATTGCATTTTAACCGATGAGGAATCTCTGCAGGAGCCTCTTTCATTCAGTATGTTCAGATGCCTACAAAGCCTTGGCCTCTCTGGCGTTTCCTCTTTCACACGCTCACAATTACTCACACACCAAACATTTGATAAACCTGGGAATGGAGCAGTGGAAATGCTTTCCAGACGAACTATGCAAATAGGACCAAATCTCCAGGGAGACACTGTTAAACGACTTTAACCGCAAAAACAAGCAAAAGGAAGTGTGTAAGTGTGTGTGTTGTGGGTTATGTGTATCCCTATGCTGGTCATCAAACACAAACATGCTTCGAGGTAGCTGCCAACAAATTGGAAAATTGCAAAACAGAAAAATAAACAAAGTAAAGGAAATTTTTTGGGGAAATGCCCTCCTGTTCTCCTCTTCAGAAAAGTTCCCACTGTTGGTTCTGGGAGGAAAAAAAAATTTCACATTCAGATCATAACTCTGGCAGTGAGAATAAAGTCTGCTGACAGACTGCAGTAATGATCAAAATGTCTCAGTAGGATGTCACGAGTTCAACTTCATTCTCTGTCCAACGGTTACTTGGATGGGAAGGGGTGGAAAATGGAAGGTTGGGAATTAGCAAAAACACACAGATTTCCCATTCGGAGCATTTGCCTGCATGTCATCAAGTTATTTATTGGCTGCTGTTTCAGTGGAATGTGAGAACAAAGGGATGATAAAGTGAGCATGAGAAGCAGATGGGCTGAATAAAAATAAATGAGTACAATCATGACCTGATTCAAAGAAGCTTCTGGCTCAAATCATACTTTAAAAAATCCATTTGCTTTAAAACAACACATTTTGACTGAAATCCAATAACTTACAAGACCGCAAAAAAAAGAACTAACTAAACAGTTACCATTGAGCTGAGTCGTTGACAAAAGAACTGTTCTAAGGTTTGGATGTTTTACACTTGTGTACTTGTGTGTCTTTGGTTTGTATCATAATGGTGCTCGTCAGTGGGATAAGGAATGTGATTTATGACAGATGCTTTTTATTTATTTATTTTTTCACAGGGAAACCCAGACCAGATGAGTTCAGTCATTGGGAGTAAACTGGTCTGGTTTTCAGCCGTACACAAGATGCTAGGCAGAGTACAAGTTAACACAGCATCAACGCATATTTAATAAGCATGATAGATGGGGCAAGATGTGAGATTTTAAATATGTATAAACGTTTTCAGTGGGATAATGTTGCTAGGAAACAGTTGAGATCTAAGTTTACTTGTCCTCTGGTGGAAACAGCTTCCTGTCTCTGTTATTAACAAGTGCTGTGACAGGAAATAAATGAGTCTAAATAGGATGTTTACCTTGTCAAGTCTGAAAAGAGACCTGGAGGGATGCTTAACACACTTGGCTTCGCTCATAAGTCACTTCTGTTTTTCGAGGAACATAATAATGGCTTGCAATGACTTTTGAGAGTTGTATTAAAATGGTGCAAGTCAACATGATGTTTTTGCAAAGGAAGCCCAACCACCTGTGTTTGCTGTAGCCTTTGCAGATGCAGGATATCCTTCCTTTGGAATGTGATGAGCGTGATAAGAAGGGGAGGGGGAGAAACTGAGAAAAAGAAACAATGTACACAGCTGAAATCAAGTGAGTGGATAACAGCACGAGAAATGACAAATAATCACCCAGAGACACCGTCTCACACAAACGCAGCAGAGCTCTGCCCCCACACGCCTGCTGGTTCTAACCCTGTTTACAGGGTCACAACACAAGAGGAAGACGTGTGACCGGAAGCTGTTGAATTAATATAACTCAGCCTGATGTATGAAAGTGTGAACACACAGCTGTGTCAAAGTGCACATATGTGCGAGTGCACATACTTCATGAATGTTGCAGTCTTCTGGTTAGTGTAGCACGACAGCTTCTACACCCATGCTGCTGCTTCACACAACATGCAAACAACTGCGAGTGGAAAGTCGTTACATTTACACACAGCGCTGTGTAGTCCATTAAAATTTGTGGGCTCGGGACATGAGCGAGACTATTTGGCCGCTGTCGACTGAATATTTTGCCAGAGTTGAAAAAGTGAAGTAAATTGAGGGGGAAACTCAAAAATAGAACGTCTGCAGCAGATTGGGTTCAAACATCGAGATGGAAATGTTCTGTTATACTGTAGGGGAGGACAAGTGGATTAAAACGGTTGGGAAACTGTACAGAAAGTGAAAACTAACTGACAAAACGTGTAGAGACAGTTAACTCCTTCTCTCTTTACATCAGTCATGCACCTTGGTGTGTGTGTGTCACTTGTGTGTGTCTGTGTTTCTCAGAAAAATAAAAACATCACACTTAAGACAGGGATATCCCCATCTTGCTGCCTGACACAGTGGGCCCCACCTTTAATGCCTTTACAACCACCACCACCTTGGACCATACCTCTTCTTCAGGCCTGGGGTGGATATTGTTTGCAGCTTGTCAAAACACTCATCTACGGGACGTTTGAGAAAAAGTGCTCCTGAAAGTTGTTTTAGAGCGACTTCCGTTAGACGTGTTTGTCTCTGATGAAGGAGTGGTTCGAAGGATGGCGTGGTATAATTTTCTGTTTCCTCTGATTGTGTTCCCCTCCCTCGGGGATGCTTAAACTTAAGAGATACATGAGACCATATTGAAAGACCAAAGTTAAAACAACATCTCCGCTTATTTCTCTCAAGAGAGAAAAGGGAATATCACATGTCAATATCGCAAGAAAATCCACATGACGTATGAGTTTCCTTTTTTTGTGTGTGTGTGTGAACTGGTACAAAGACAAACCCAACAGGCTCTCTCTATGAGCCTGTTGGGTTTGTTCTGGTGCTGCCAGCTGCATACAGGGCCGATGGGGCGCTCACAGAATACTAATAACTCCATGAAAGACTTCAGCACCGAATCAGACACACCAAAGTGAATACTGATCAACCATTTTGCTGAATCACAGCTAGAAAAACAGAAGCCACAAAGAATTGGCCACTTCTAAAATGTAATCAAATGCCAGCAGCTTGACATGGAGGGATTGAAGCAAACTGGCACATTGAGTTTGTCCAAAGCTTCCAGAGAGTTGACAAACACAGTAAGACACTGAAAAACAGTGTATGGTTGTGTTTTCTGGTGAATAGCCACCATTTGTGTGAACATAGCTGCACTTATCAGCTTAACTGCTTAGTTACAGGTTGGCAGCTCAACTTTCTGTTATCCTTTGTAGCAACCACAAAATCAACCAACAACATATAACCACATTACCAACGGTTGTTCTCTTAGATGCAGAAATAATTCTGTACTGTACTGTGGATTAAAGTAGGCTCAAAACATTTCTAACCTAACATTTCTGTTATGTATGCCTAATAAAACAAAGCATTCAAGTTTAACCTTACTCTTGTTTTTGGCCAAACAGCCTAGTTCTTGAAGGGCATACCTGGCCTGCAGAACATCATCTGCATCCTCTGTTGCTCTCCTCCAGCCATAAGCCTTGACATCCAGATATGAGATGCCATTTTCCATTAACATTTTTCCCTCAGATGGTACAGCAAGTACATAGACAATAGGTAGGAGAATATTTAACTTGTGTCTTATTATATGTAAATTTGTTTAGGATTGATCTAGCAATGAAGGTGCTGTAAAGAGGCCTCTTGATGCAGGAATATGCACATCTACTTCACATTTTACCATTTTGTGCATTTTGAGTCCTACCTGATAAAGAGGCCCTGAAACACACTTGTTAGTGTGCAACAGATGCAGAGGACCAGGAAAGTTCCTGGCATGCACACAAAAGCGTCGGATGGCTGTGGAAGCGAGAGTCCACAGTAGACCCCGCTGAGTACAGACCACCTCATCCAAACCCAAAAGGTCTGCCTCCATTTGTGCACTAACTCTGCAACACAGCTTGATGTTAATTCAGTGGGACATGAAGTTATCTCGTTCAGACAGATTCATTTGTACAGGTGAACCACGCAGGGGGGAAATCCACAAAGGTGCAGGTAATGAAATAAGTGTATGATTAGCCTTTAATTGTCCTCCTGGTACTTAGCTCCATTAGATAATATTCAGGTCATCCCTGGAGATCAAACTCGGTCTTCTGTTCCACTGCCATTTGCCAGTCTGATGCTTCCTCAAGGTCAAACTCATCCGGTCTCTGCCCCAGTATCATACAGCTAATGTCCCTGCAGACTTTCTCCCTCCTTCTCCTTCCTCTGGTCAACTCTTCTTTCTTCACTCTGAAGCAACACAGCCTCTACTTCCTGGCCTCGACTGCCACAAACACAAACTTTCCCACTAAAGAAATGCAGCCGGTCACTCGGTTTCTCTGACTGGCACTTGGTTTTAAAGTGGTATGCACTCTTGTACAGAGGAGAGAAACCAGTCGTCTCACATTCTCCTCTAAAAGTATCAGTTTTCCAGGCAAAAGGGATATATGCTTACAGGCTGAACACCTTTCACACACCTGCTCAGACTGAACCCTGTCTGTATGTTTATAATTCAGAGCATTCATGTTCGGAGACATTTGACACAAATTTGTCTGAATGTGTGTCTGTACAAAAACTGAATTACAGTAACTAAATACAAACATTGTCATCTGGTCTCAAAGGGATGAGCCTTTTACTTCCTGACCGCGCTGGGATTGTAGCCAAAATATTTCAAAAGAGAACACATTTTTCCTTTCAGCTAATGTTCCCATGCCTAAGTGTCCCAGTTTGACCTCAAATAAATTCTAAGTGGGGAAAAAAAAAAAACTTGAATAAACAACATTTTTATATTTGTCAAACTTTATTCAGCATCTGAAACAAAATACAAACAGATTTAATTACTTTAAATGTGATAGAAATCCACACTTGATTTTGTTTGTTACATTTGCCCACATAACAATGGCCACATGGAGGCAATACAAACCCCATTTACAGTAAAAACTGTGCACAGCCATTGGTGTCAATTTTTTTATTATCAGTTTGTTAAAACGCTTCCTAATTGTGCACCTAAAACAATGTATTTTGAATTATAAATGTCATATTTTTCCCCAGAGGGATATAAAAATATGGGAATTTTAAGGCAGGGCTGATTCCTTGTGATCGTATGGGATTGTTTTTAAATGTCAGCTGCAATATTTAAAATGAAAAACAAAAGAAAAAGCTAAATGCTTTGTCTTTCTTTATCCCTTAGGTCTTTTATCAAACACACTTGATCAATGGAAAATTCAATAAATCGGGCACCGAACTGTAATTCGTTGACCTTCCACAAGCCCAGTCTGACCGCGGGTGGCTTAAATGGTATTTTATTGACCTCTTTGATTCATTGTGAGGTTTATCAGTGCAATAAGTTCCTCATTCTCTGCAGAGTCTTGTGTGAGGTAGTGCAAGCAAACTTATTTAAGATGCTTGTAATGTTTTGATTGCAAACGGAAAAGCTAAAAGGCTAATCCACCCCCCCCACCCACCAAAAAAAAAAAAAAAGAAAAGAAATGCAGACATATCACAATAATACAAAAGTTCATGCTCAACAAGGTAAAAATTGAACAACGCTCAGTCATCTGGATGGTTTCATTTTTTCCTTCATCATTTTTTCCTCCATCCAAAGGACTTCGTCAATCTGAGGAGCCACCAAACAAACTGAGTTCCACAAGCAGCACACTCCCATAGTGGGGGGAATAAACAGTTTGCTGATGATAAGATGGAGGAGGCTCATCCCTTTGAGACCAGATGATGGAGGCCATCTTATCACCAGCAAACTGTTCTTTCCACTCTGGGAGTGTGCTGCTTGTGAGACTCAGTTTGTTTGGTGGCTCCTCAGATTGAAGTAGTCCTTTGGATGAAGGACGAAACATCTCAGCAAAAAAAGAAACCGTCCAGATGACCTGACTGAACATTGTTGGACGTCGCAATAATCATAATAGCAAGAATAAAATCAACTTTTTAAGCTGTCCTTCTCTCTCAGGGCCTTTTCTTGTGCTCTCACTGAGTCTTGAGAAACCCACGAGGAATGTGCTCTGTTTCTACGGTGTGAATTCCCAAAATGAAACAGCGCTAGCCTGGAGATGCTCAACCCCTCAGCAACTGTAATTTATAATGGGGGTGTAAATATTTGCTGTGGTAAGGAGGGAGGTGAGAGGTTAGGTATGACAGTGCTCTGTTCCCATGGTTCTCTGTGTTTGCAATGTCTCGCTGAATTCTGGGAAAGGTCAGACCAGCGCTGTGATTTAAACAGACGTGACCAGTGTGTCAGCTGGCTTGCCATTACCACAGTAACAAGATGGGGAGGAGAAGACATGGAGCTTTATTTTTAGCACTGTGGTGGACAAATTCAAAAATACACTTAAGCTGATATTACAGTATTGATGATATAAACTCTATGTTGTGAGGTCACTCCAGCCTTGACCCAAACAGGACAGAAGTGAAAACTCTCACTCTGTACTGTAATCTCTAACTTTCTCCCTCTCGTGCTGGCCCTTTAATCTCTCCCTCTCATCTCTGTCTATCTCACAATCTTCCTGCTGCTCTCTGATTTTCACTCAGGCGTGTTGCACTGGAGCGCAGGCAAATCAGACGGGGAGAAAGGAGGAGAGCGGTGGATGGAAATGGGTCACACGTGCACAGTGAATTCAGGAGAACATTCGCAACTGAGGCCAGATAAATTCCCCGAAACAGTTTTCTCTCTTTTAATTGAACAATAACCCGGCCTCTTGTTCACGTTTAATGTTCAGGTTTGTTTTCAAGCTGCTGTCACAGAAAGAAAGATTGTGAGTGACAGAAGTAGCGCCAGACTGAAATTCAATCCCAATCAGTCGCCTTTAATGTGATTGTATAAGAAGTGCAGGCAGGAAAATCAATGACATAATGCAATGTAGCTGAACACAAGGATGACAGCAGGGAGACTTATCTTTGTGTGCGCCACGAGCTTCAGTTTGGAACAACTCAAACAAGAAACCCTCTGCATGTGAGCAAAGAACAACACACTTCTGACGACATTAGTGCTTTGAAGTGTCGGGAGTCTCTGAAGTGTAAAACTCGACCCAGTTTTTGTGTTTTATTCTGTATTGTATTACATGCATTATAACAGGAGGGGTTTACTCAAGAAAGCATGTGCACGTGAACTCTCACGAGCTAATCATTCTCTCCACTTTGCCTCGCAGATAAATATTAATGAGGGTTACTACGTTACTGCAGAATACCCACTGGAAAACAAGAGACCGCATCTCTTTCTAACTCTTCTTCCTTTGTGTCGCTCATTTTGGCACATATTGTTGCTTCTACTATCTTTGAATAAGTCTCAACAATCACCCACCTCTTCCTTTCATTTTTCTTACACTGTCCCACACACAAAAACAAAAAACACATGAGCTATGAATAAACTCCTTTATATGAGCGAGCCATAGACAGACAGTGCCTCTGTTTTCACTGAGACATTGGTGCAACAAAGGACGCATATTGTGCTGGGATATTTTGGGGTCTCCACTTCCTGTTTTTGGGGGAGACAGAATTCCAATTCTTTCCCATCAACCCACACTCCTTTTCCTCCCTGGTTTTTTCCACGCTCTATATTCCTGCTTCTTTTAAGGATCCCATGCTGTCTTTTCTGAGACGAGAGAAGCAGAGAGTGAAGAAATCATTCTGAGCTCTGTGTGAAGGTGACAGCGGATGGGAACGTGCAAACACAGACATCGTCCATTTATCTGTCTATCCATCCATCCAATGGGGTACATTTTGGCATTGGACACAAATGTTCAATCTCATACCCTGCTAAGTCTGTCTCTATAGAGAGAACACTACCAGCAGTTCACTGCCGTCTGCCTACATCCACAGTCAGTAGGCGATCATCTCCTTGTTTGATCGTGTAGCGTTTAGATGTACAGTACTTTGAACTTGTATGCAGCTGTGTCATGAGCCTATAAGTCTGCGGGTTGATTCTGAATGGGGAATAAAAGAGAGAAAATGAACAATATCACAGAGTGATGAAAGACATGGGGAGGAGAAGAGTGGGAGTCCCTTGCATGCGCCCCCCTTCCTTTCCCCTCCTCACTTGCTCAATTACATTCTTTTTTCTGAGCTGCCTTGGGGAGAAAAGGGGGTCCCCTTTCATGCCAAACAGGGTGTGGTACAAGGCCTCCAGGAGCTGTGTGTTATTCCCGTCTCTTTCTTTTCTCCCTCTTCTTCTCTTTGTCTCTTTAATTAGACCAACTGACCACAGCTCTCACCTACAGTCCTGCGGGCATTTTTGAAATCCCAGGGAATCAATAATACTGAGAGCTGCTGGGGCGACAGCTCAAAGCTCGAAACAGATCCTGGCAGAGGGGTGATGAATAAATTAAAACAAAACTTGTGTGGGGTGTTGTTTTTGTGCTTTAGTGGCCATGTCAACTTTCTAGGGACTTCAATGAATTAATGTCGAAACAATTAGATCAACCTGACTCCACCGATTGCCCGGGTCCAACTCTGACCTTCTCTGTGATTGGTGCAGACAAAACGCTTAAAGGTATCAAGGATCGATTAGTATTCCTGCCTCGTCCCTTGCCTGGCTGCTTCTGGCTTTCAGGCATAAACAGGTAAATTGCATTCTTGCTTTAGTTCATCTGTCGTCCTGTTCTAAAAGTGCGTTTCATAACGTGGTTGTGTGCAAACTTCTCTGTCTCTTGACAGTAATCCACCACTCCCACCTTAATGCCCTCTCGCCCCCAGCGGTGGTCTGGCAACAACATGAATCCTAAGTGAGCAGTTTATCCTAAACATATAGGCAAACACAAAAACCCATGCTCATGAACATATATGCCACACAGACAGAGACCCTCTTCTTATGGTGTTTTGTTTTGTGCTTAATTCAGTAATAAAAAGAACTGAGCGGCTTAACAGGATACCAGGATAACAAAGGCAGAAGATAATCCTAACTCAGACTGCTTTAGGTAATCTAAAGAGAAAACATCCCCTCAAAAGACGATGTCAAAATCCTCTGCAATTTATCACCATATTATAGAGCAAAGACTAACTATAAGTACTTCTGGTTTACAATAAGGATTCTCTTGTAGATGGCTAATAAATAGTTTATATATGTTATAAATTTCTCTATAAACACTTTATAAAACCTTAATAACTGCTTATTATGTATTAATCAAGGGTGACAGAAACTAAACTGACCAGTTTCTTGTCAAACTGTGAGCCAAATCTGTTCGCTTACAAATTTAATTTAGAGTTGATATATTAAACATGGGAGGAGTTCGGAGAGGCCACGGAGAATGACATCCGTACAGCTTCGAGGCGATTCTGGTCTGCCATCCGGCGTCTCAGGGGGGGAAAGCGGTACACGACCAACACCATTTATGGTGGGGATGGCGTGCTGTTGACCTCAACTCGGGATGTTGTGAGTCGGTGGGCGGAATACTTCGAAGACCTCCTCAATCCTACTGGCACGTCTTCCACTGAGGAAGCGGAGCCTGGGGACTTTGGGTCGGGCTCTCCAATCTCTGGAGCTGAGGTCACCGAGGTGGTTAAAAAGCTCCGCGGTGGCAGGGCTCCAGGGGTGGATGAGATTCGCCCTGAGTTCCTTAGGGCTCTGGATGTTGTGGGGTTGTGTTGGCTTACGCGACTCTGCAATATCGCGTGGACATCGGGGGCAGTTCCCTTGGATTGGCAGACTGGGGTGGTGGTTCCCCTATTCAAAAAGGGGGACCGTAGGGTGTGTTCCAACTATAGGGGGATCACACTCTTAAGCCTCCCTGGTAAGGTCTATTCAGGGGTTCTGGAGAGGAGGGTCCGTCGGATAGTCGAACCTCGGATTCAGGAGGAGCAGTGTGGTTTTCGTGCTGGTCGTGGAACACTGGACCAGCTCTACACCCTCAGCAGGGTCCTGGAGGGTGCGTGGGAGTTTGCCCAACCAGTTTACATGTGCTTTGTGGACTTGGAGAAGGCATTCGACCGCGTCCCTCGGGGGGTTCTGTGGGGGTACTCCGGGAGTATGGGGTACCAGGCCCATTGATATGGGTTGTTAGGTCCCTGTACGACCGGTGTCAGAGCTTGGTCCGCATTGCCGGCAGTAAGTCAGGCTCGTTTCCAGTGAGAGTTGGACTCCGCCAAGGTTGCCCTTTGTCACAGATTCCGTGGTGTAGTGGTAAGGGCAGTCGTCTCCCGATCGGAAAGTTGGCGGTTCGACTCCCGGGACCCGCACCATGTGTCGTTGTGTCCTTGGGCAAGACACTTAACCCTGAGTTGCTCCCGGTAGGACTGGAAAGCACCTTGCATGGTAGTCTGCCGCCACCGGTTTATGAATGTGTGTAGCATTCAATATATGTGTAGCACTTTGAGATTTTCAGTAATGAAAAGTGCGTTATAAATTGAATTAATTATTATTATTATTATTAATTTCTAGGCGCAGCCAAGGTGTTGAGAGGATCCGTTTTGGTGGCCTTAGAATCGCTTCTCTGTTTTTTGCAGATGATGTGGTCCTATTGGCTTCATCAGATCGTGATCTACAGCTTTCACTGGAGCGGTTTGCAGCCGAGTGTGATGCGGCCGGGATGAGGATCAGTTCCTCCAAATCCGAGGCCATGGTCTTGAGCCGGAAAAGGGTAGCATGCCCTCTCCGGGTCGGGGAGGAGGTCCTGCCCCAAGTGGAGGAGTTTAAGTATCTCGGGGTCTTGTTCACGAATGAGGGAAAACTGGAGCGTGAGATCGATAGGCGGATAGGTGCAGCATCCGCAGTGAAGCGGGCGCTGTACCGGTCTGTCGTGGTGAAGAGAGAGCTGAGTCGAAAGGCAAAGCTCTCAATTTACCGATCGATCTACGTTCCCACCCTCATCTATGGTCATGAGCTTTGGGTTGTGACCGAAAGAACGAGATCTCGGATACAAGCGGCTGAAATGAGTTTTCTCCGCAGGGTGTCTGGACTCTCCCTTAGAGATAGGGTGAGAAGCTCAGTCATCCGGGAGGGACTCGGAGTAGAGCCGCTGCTTCTCCACATCGAGAGGAGCCAGTTGAGGTGGCTCCAAGTGGCTGGGGAGAGGGAAGTCTGGGCCTCCCTACTTAGGCTGCTACCGACCCGACCCCGGATAAGCGGAAGAAAATGGATGGATGGATGGACTAAGTTACTACCTTGTAAGCACATTATGTATATGTACACCTATTTCTTTAGCATATAATATTGTACTTTATCACCGCATTATAAGCATTCACAGCCAATATTATATCCTAAAACAGTTGGGTTTACGAATACTTATTGTGCTTACAAGGTAGTAAGTTAGTCTGAAATGTTTAATATAAAAACTCTAAATGAAATATAGGTGAACAGATTTGGCTCACTATTTGGCAAGAAACATGGTCATTCTTGTCTCTCTGTCATCCTTAATTAATGCATAATGAACAATTATTAATGATTGGTAAAGTGTTTATAGAGGAATTAATAATGTATCTATAAACTATTAATTAGCCATCTGGGGAGCCTTATTGTAAAGTGGTAACAATATTTGTTTAGGAAAGGCCGTATCTCTCAGAGAACAAGAAGGTGTTAAGTTTTTATTCTCCACAGTAGTAACTAAAGTAACCATGCTTTCCACTGCCATTGTTCTTGAGTGTGAACAAAGCTGATCCTTTCTTGTAAATATTACTCAGTTTAATGTGATAGCTCCATCACAGACCACTGATGCAGACATGAGGCGATCCATCTGAATTAGAAAAGTGACAAGGCACAGATGAAAACATGGCTCTTCATTTTACAATGTGGACAATATAAAAAAAGCAGGCTGTGCAATTTGCTTTATTAACATTTTTCAAGCTAGTTAAAACGCTAATAGTTTTTAGACTTGAGCAATATTTAGCCAGAGGCAATGAGCGTTCACCAACCACAGCATGCTCACTGAAAACTGAAGAAGCGTATGACAACAAAGGCTTCTGTGTGTGCTAAAATGCATTTATTTTATTTGATCTGGCATAAACTGCTACTAATGTCATCCAATCTGCTATTTTAGCCACTTATACACTGATGTTTTGTGGATATATATATATATATATATATATATATATATATATATATATATATATATATATATATATATATATATATATATATATATATATATATATATATATATATATATATATATATATATATATATATATATATATAATATATATATATATATATATATATATATATATATATATATATATATATATATATATATATATATATATATATATATATATATATATATATATATATATATATATATATATATATATATATATATATATATATATATATATATATATATATATATATATATATATATATATATATATATATATATATATATATATATATATATATGATTGTCACTTTTTGACTGTACAGCTACTGCAGTTGCATAAGGCTGAGATTGGATGTGATTGCTTTGAGTTATCTACTTTGACATGTCAGAGCAGGACAAGGCCTCAGCTGTGCAAAGAAATGAAAATCTTTAGAGATGTCTCGGAAAGACACGGTGCATGTGGTGTAGAAATTAGTAGACCAGAGGGATTTGTTTACCTGCCATCGCAGTAGAAATAATTGCTCTTTTAAAATCTTAATCTTGATAAATTGTACTTTTTCTGCCTGTGTGGCCAAACTCTGACATATTCAGGATCTTATACACATGGTGAATACACACTTACAGAATCCTCTCATGTTTTTTTTTTTGCTTTAAAACACACTATTGCAAGCAAGTTTATGCAAACCAGTACTTGTCAATCTGTCTGCTCACAGCTGGCTGGAAGAAAAATGCGAGGCAAGTGAAAGGAATGCAATCAAGATGGGAAGAAGAGACCACTCCTCTCGGTGAGTAAAATCTGCATTCTCCTTTAATTAAGGTGATTGATTCATTGTGAGTGCTGCTGGTACATGTGTGTTTTATGAGCCAGTCAAATGGAAGGAATATCTTCTCAAAAAGGCGAGTGAATACTGTATTCAATTTCCTTTACGTTTAAGTCATATCATGGTTTTTCTACCCAAGTTCTTTGCATAGTGAGACTGTAAGAACACTCAGGTTATCTGAGTCTTCTTCTGAATCCCCTAATTCAGCACAACTCAGTCAACCCAGTGGCGTTAGGATGCTGACAGCTGGGGGTCTGTGGCTGGGCTCATTAAAATGAAAGCTGTTTTCATCCAATGTACAATCAAGCTCTGTGATTTATGAGCAAGTGTGTGTACAGCTTTATCCTCATGTGTACACAGTCACAAAGACACAGGTAGTCCTCAGAAGAGCTTACAGTTCTTAGACAAATCAGTCACTCAAAGATGCAAGTCACTGAGCCTGAAATCGAATCGAACTCATTCGAAGAGACAGATTTCAAAAGGGAGATAAAACTTTCTGTGGGAAGGCACTTGGTAATCTGCAGTTTGGAAGGCCCGTAAGCCCGAATCTCTCATCACCAGCACACACACTGCTTAAGTCCGATTCACTTAATGCCAGTGTATTTACGACATGAAAGAACCCCGGTGTGCATCACACACACACACATACACACAGCTGCAAACCTTTATTTACACACACACACAAGCACATGCTCAACTTTCAGGTGGCGTAAACACATTTTCTAAAGAGAAAAAGACCTGAATCATGAGGCAGGTTGCAACCTGCCCGTACAAGTAACATAAAGGCTAACGTTGAATGCACATTCCCAATCCAAGCTTAATTATTATCTCTGGCTTTCAGTGCACACCCACCAAATTGACAAAAACACATGGTGCCAGGAGGACAAACCGACTCCAGCCGTGCAAAAAATAAAAAAATAAAATCCCCATCCAGATTCAAGCTGAGCTCTAGGCTGTGGGTGGTTGGAGTTGATAAAGAGACTATCAAATATCTGCAGCCAGTTTAATTGCTCTGATAGTTCCAGGTAAACAAGCTGCTCTCAAAGACACCCCCCACAGAGAAACTTCCCTGTAACCTTGAAGGTGAGGAGTGAAAGACACTGATTGACAGGCTCACACTGACAGGGAGACAACATTGAGAAGTCTAAAAAATCTAAGTCTGGTCCTCCGGACATTCAAAAAAATAAAAAATAAAAAAATAAAATAAAAAACTGTAGAAACGTTTCGTCTTTCGTCCGAAATACTTCAGCTCAGTCTTATAAATAGCACCCTCTCACAGTGGATCATCCAGTTGGCTGATGACAGCCGAAACCAGCTGCTCACATGATCAAGGAGGACCATCAGCCTAACGATGGATCGTTAGCACCCTGATGGTTGTTTGCTATATTCACAGAGGGCTGAGTGATACTAGCAATAACAGCATTGTAACATTGAGAAGTATTGTCCACTGTGGAGATTAAAAGCTTTGCTCTTGACTTCCACCAACTCGCATCTAATACTGGATCAGCCAAGAAGCTTTAAAAATCCCCACTCTCTCTCACACACACGCGCATGCACGATCAGTTGTGGTCACACAAGACAAGGAGACAAAGTTAAAGTGTTACCCTGTCCCCGCTGTTCCTCCGCAGAGTCCCCACCGGCAGCTTCAGCATCAGCCGGCGGCTCCTCCCGGGCGTCACGGCTCCTTGGTGGACCACCATGGTGCGCTCCACGGTCTGAGTCTCTGCTGGCGTGCGCGCATGTGTGTGTGCGTGTGAGGTGGGTGTCCTTGCCTTCCCGTCCAGCCTGACAGCTGCGCTCCACGCGAGCTTCCACGCGTGGGGGTGTGCACGAGTGAAGGAAGTGTGTGTGTGAGAGTGCGTGTGGAGAACTCCCACTCTCGGTCCTATGTGCCTCTCTCAGCCTCGACTTTCCTCTGTGTGAAAACACTGCCCATGATTTCTGCTGTACACGCACACACATGCACACATACACTCCAGTCTGCTGCTCAGGAGGTGAATGAGTGTGTGAGAGTGTGTGGGAGGCTTTGTCTCCCTTCCCCTGCTCTGACAGCCTCCCCCTCCCTCCCAGTCCTCCTCACTTCCTTCAGTTGGGGGGTTTAACCAGGTCACTGGCTTAATGTGACGTCACGGCTCTTATTAGCATACATACCCGGGTCACGTGACACAATACTCATTTTGCATGAGCACACAGACACCCCTCCATCTCCCACCACCACACACACTTCCAGCCCTTACAAGGAATCACGTGGGGAACCTCAAAAGGAATATGGGATGTTTTGCCATCTGGTTGGGAGATTATCTTTGAAATCCCACATCCAGCTTCCTCTCCCTGCCCCGGCGGTGCCGAGGCACAAAGGAGGGAGTTAAAGACATATAGATGAACATAAAAATGACTTTCCAAAGGGCTTAGCAGGGCAGTAGCCTGGGGCCCCAATATTTAGGGCCCCTAAAATGCAGCAGTATTGTTGTTTTAATGAATAAACGTTCTCTTTACGTTACGTATCTCCAATGAGGTGCAAGCCCTTTCCTCTGGAGACTGGAGAGTTTTTCTTTGCTGAAGCATCTGCTAATGGTTTCTGGCGGGTCTTGAGTTTCTCGTGAATTTGCTTCATACTTTTTACAGTTTGTACGTTTTTCTTTTTTCTTTGTGCTGTTCCCTTCTTTAGGGAACTTTGAACTTTGCTTGAGGCAAATGAGAGTGGAGGCAGGTGCAGGTGCTTCACCTTTCCACATTTTTTATGTCTGGGGATTTGAACCGGCGACCTCCTGATCACAGACTCAGCTTCTCTACCTTTTGCACCACCACTCGTCCCTTTTCAGTGTTTAAGGAAATACAACCATCCATCCATTATATTTACCCACTTTTTACTTTCCAGGTCACAGGGTGCCCAAATCCAGGAGTCACTGTCTGAGATGCACCTTAGACAGGTCTCCAGTCCATTGACACATGGAGACAAACAAGACAAACAACCATTCACCCACACCTAGGGACAATTTAGAGTTACCAGTCAGCCTAACATGCACGTTTTTGGTCTGTGGGAGTGAATAATGAATAAATAAGTTTGTTCTCTGATCAGTCTTAAAATTCTGAAATGTCCAGACATTGTGTGTAAATGTCCTATATCTGTCACTACCTAGCTGGGAGATAAGAAGTTAAACTGTGCTGATTTCATCATCACAGGAATAATCAGTTTATTGATCTCATCATCTCTGGAATTTTGTTCTAACAGTTTGATTAGAGGTGAGGGAGAGATTCTCCAGTTCCTGAAGATAGTGTCCAGTTCCTGTTGAAACTGGATGATTGCTTCTGGAAAGAGCCTAGCCAGCTCTGCTCCGCAAGCAATCCTTATCTAAAGGAATAAAAGGAGACAGGCTGGGCTCTCAGGGTTCAGAGTCTACCGGCGATGAGTAATCGTCCGTTTGTTTAATGCTCACTCTACCTTTGGATTGAAAACGGCTCTCTCTCAATCCACTTTGGTGTCAAACGGTAAGAGCCTTTGTTTAAGCGTTAATCATTGCATGAAGTTTGAGATGTAAATGTGTTACTTGTTTGCTTCTGGCTTGCTTGCTATTGATTTTCTGTGGTAAAATAAAGAGCATTTGTTTTAAGCAGAAAATAGTGTCCTGTGTGGTCTCTTGAGTTGTGATTTCTTTTGAGGGTTTTGCCGATCTCTCGATCCTGTATAAATAATATTTCATAAAACATTTATGAATAAAAATTCATAAAACATTTATAAAATAATATTTCATAGAACATTTTTTGGCGTTGTCGGCAGGATAACAAAGAAAGACTGCATAATGTTCAAAGGAATGTTCAAGATAAAATCAGCGAAGGGAGATAAGACACAGGAAAAGACTGAAATAGTACCAGGATGGGAAATACCCTGTTATCAGTCTATAGCATTGTGCCTGAGAGATGGAGCGGGACGCTCCGAGCATTAGGAAGGGTCTCTACGAGACAGAGACCCTGAGACTTTGTTAGAAGTTCTATGAGTAGTAGATGTGAAAAAGAAAATGCCTGTAGAAGGGCTGCAACAACGTTTGTGGGTTTGTGCCGCTGCCTGGAAACAGCAGAATGAAATAAATCAACAGAGTCAAACAGAAGTTTTGAAACAGAGAAAAGCATTAGAATAAGCTGAGTTGGCCTCTTCATTACAGCGTCAGCATGTGCAGTTGTTAACTAAACAGCTAGAAAACATGGCCTGGATTGCTGAGGAAGCAATGGTTCAGGTTTCTATGTTAAAAAGAGAAAAATAGAGGAAAACGAAACAGTCTGTATCACCCAAAAGAGTATGGGCTTTTGTAGCTGAGTTAGGAACGGGATGAATTCCTTTAGCTGGGATGGAAATTTGTGGGAAGATAATGTAAGTGATGAAGAAGAAGAGTCCACTAATTCCTCATTATGCTCCTCATCCCGCAGTAAAAGTGTGAAACCAGTGCAGCGGAGAAGGTAGGAACAGATTGTGAGACCAGATGTCTTACAAGCAAGAGTAGACACAGATGGTCAACTTGTTTATGAGAATGGTGTACAAGTTATGGATGCTGTCCCACAAGATCAACCGCAGCCTGAACTAAGAATGATAATTGAGGATTATACTCAGGAAGAAGTAGCTTACTTGTCCAGGAGGCTCCATCAGCAGCCGGGAGAACATACAGATGTGTGGTTGTCAAGATTAATTGAGGAAGGAGCAGGACAGGTGGAAATAGATGCAAGGGATGGGATGTCTTTTGCTGGGTTGTCCACTGAAGCTACAGTGAATGCTGATTTCCGCAGAGAAGTGAGAGATTTAGGGAATGATTCTAGATCTCTATTTGATGTTTATGCTAAAGCTTTTCACCAGGTTTATCTAGCTCTCACTGACTGGCCAGAGATAACAGGACAGTGGGTCACTCTTCGGTAGTGTGTACAAAGATTGGTTCGATTGTGTGTGAGGGATGCTTTAACTGTTGCTACTGTGGATCAGTATCAGCTTTTACCTATTCCAAAGGCTGTGAGGGATCAATTGATAAGAACAGCCCTTGTACACTATCGCTTCGCAATGTTGACTGTAATGTTAGGGGCTCCTGATGTCACTATGTCTGAAGTTTGTAGCCGAATCATGGAGTTAGGAATACTAGGAGACTGGGGAACAGGAAAGGTAGAAAAACAGGAGTATGTTTTCAACATGTGGGTCTTGGGCCAGAAAGGGACGCTTGAAGTAATGCACAGGGACCAACTCGTTCTGCTTTATGGAAAGCTTTAATACAGCCTGGGGTCCCAATATCTGAAATAGATGGATTACCAACAGAAGAGTTGAGAGAACGATGTCAGGAAAAGGCATTAAAAATCCAGTGTGCTAGATTCAATGTGGAACATCTGACTCAAGCATTGAGAGATGTGGAACATCTGACTCAAGCATTGAGAGATGTGTTTCAAACTTCTGTTGTTCCTTCTGCACCTCCGTGTGAACCTGAACAGATGGTCAGGAACAAAAATAAGACCACTAGAGTGGCGGAGGTCTCCTCTGATTTTGAGTTTTCAGAGAACAATGAAGCAGTGAGGTTGCGAGTTGTGAGATAGAAAAAGGAAAAAGGAAAGGAGAAAAACAGAAAGTCCTCTGACTCTGAGTCTTCAGAGGACAATTAAGCAGTGAGGTTGCGAGTTGTGAAACAGAAAAAGAAAAAAGGAAAGGTGAAAAACAGAAAGTCACAGCTGTACCCTGATCTGTCAGACCTGCTAAGTTTTGAATAATGGATATTGGGCATGGATTTATTGGCAGGTATGACGCTCCATTTAAAACAGGGATCAGTTCATGATCCTTGATCAGGTCAGATCAGTTTTGGTGGGAATAGTAAAAATGAAACCTTTTATCTAAGGGAAAACTAATCATTGTCATTCTATTTGTCCAAAAGCATTGTGTTTCTTCACAGCCTGGTGTTTCCTTGGCATCTGCTGGTGGGAGGATCAGAGGCGCGCAGAGGACGGCATGGCCAAACCCAAAAAGTGCCGTGAGGGTGGTATCACCTCATGGGTCATCACGTTCGTTGTCGTCGGTGCCATGGTGCTGCTAGGCAACCTCTCCTCTGCAACACGTGATTACGTGTCCTGGAGGAGAAAAAGGGGGCCTTGCCGACTACTATGGAAACCGATGAACCATGTCAGAAAACAGGATAACTTTGAATGTCCTGTGAATCAATCATAAGTGGTGACGAATGTGAGCAGTCCTTGTACTTTCTGCGTATGCAGGAAGTGTTTCAATGGACATGACATTCTTATGGTGGTAAACCAGACTACATGTAATCTGCAAGTATTATATGTAAAAGTGCAAATGGAACCTTTCCGAAGAGTGGTAACCACTCATAACCATGAGTGGAGAAGATTGTGGAACATTTCTGATGCTCGTTGGATTCAATATTGGTTTTTGAAATTACAAAGTGATTGGTTCAAGCCGCAGATGAACATAACCTATGACGTGCAACTATTAATATTGTGCTTTGCTATATTAATTTGCTCAACATTTGTATGTATTTTTATAATATGAAAGTCATATTCAAAATTAATAGGAATACATGGGGTAGTACCATTGAAATGAACGCTACCTGTTTCTGATGTATTAGTTGTTGAATAAAATGGAAGGTGAACATTTTCAGAACTGATCAAAGACCAGAGGGTGGAATGAATAATGAATAAATAAGTTTGTTCTCTGATCAGTCTTAAAAGTCTGAAATGTCCAGACGTTGTGTGTAATTTTCCTATATCTGTCACTACCGGGGAGCTAAGAGATAAGAAGTTAAACTGTGTTGATTTCATCATCACAGGTATAATCAGTTTATTGATCTCATCATCTCCAGAGTTTTGTTCTAACAGTTTGATTAGAGGTGAGGGAGAGATTCTCCAGTTCCTGAAGATAATGTCCAGTTCCTGTTGAAACTGGGTGATTGCTTGTGGAAAGAGCC
>JBBPBX010005092.1:7025-35817 GCA_038048925.1 Garcialebias charrua
ATTAATGAAAAGTGCGGTATAAATTGAATTTATTATTATTATTATTATTATTATTATTATTATTATTATCAGAGTCAGAGTCAGAGTCAGAGAGTCTTTATTGTCATTTGCACCGCATGTAGTACATGTGATGAAAACGAAATTATGTACACGGGGTCCCAGTTACATCCAACAACAACTACAAGAGAAACAACAAATGCAAGAGAAAAACAGTAATAACATTCTAGGATTAACTAAGAGAAGCATCAGCTAGTAATACTCTAAGCCCTAATGTAGTAGAAAAACATCGTTATAAACAGCAGCACGAACATGAGTCATTATGAGCAGATGGTCACAGGTGAAACGCAGCAACAAGAAACAGATCAGCATCAACATGATGTGATATTTTGCAGTGTTTATTCTTGTTATTTATTTATTCATGAGTCTGACAGCCTCAGGGTAGAAGCTGTTCCTCAGTCTAGTGGTTCTACATTTGATGCTCCTCAACCTCCGTCCTGAGGGGAGTGGGGCAAAGAGCGAGTGTGCTGGGTGAGTGAGATCCTTCATGATGCAGGTGGCTCTTTTCCTGCACCTGGAGGTGTAAACGTCCGCGATGGTGGGGAGTCTGACTCCAACAGACTTCTGTGCAGCCTTCACCACTCTCTGTAGAGCTTTCCTCTCTTCAACTGTGCAGCCTCCATGCCACACATTGATGCTGGAGCACAGGACGCTCTCCACTGCACACCTGTAGAACGAGGTGAGAACTGGGCTGCTCAGACCAGCACGTCTCAGCCGTCTGAGGAAGTAGAGTCTCTGATGACCTTTCTTGATCAGGCTGGTGGTGTTGTTGCTCCAGCTGAGGTTATCATTCAAGTGTACACCCAAGTATTTGTAGCTGGAGACCACTTCCACTGCAGACCCACCCATTTTCAGTGGGGCGTGGGTGTGTTTGTTCCTCCTGAAGTCCACAATCATCTCCTTTGTCTTCTTCACATTCATGTGAAGGTTATTCTCTTTGCACCAGCTCTCCAGGTGCTCCACCTCCTGTCTGTAGCTGGACTCATCATTGTTTGTGATGCAGCCCACCACAGCTGTATCATCTGCAAACTTAACAATATGACAGCCTGGAAGTGTGGCTGTACAATCATATGTGAGCAGAGTGAACAGAAGGGGGCTCAGCACACATCCTTGGGGAGAGCCAGTGCTGAGGGTTATGGTGGAGGAGGAGAAGTTGTGGATCTTCACGGACTGTGGTCTGTTTGTTAAGAAGTCTAGTATCCAGTTACAAATAGAGGGGCTTAGTCCAAGTGTAGATAGTTTGTCTATCAGAGTTTGGGGGATCATGGTGTTGAAGGCAGATGTGAAGTCCACAAAGAGCAGGCGCACGTATGAGTCCTTCTGATCCAGGTGGGTGAGAGCAGTGTGGACCACGGAAGAAATGGCGTCCTCTGTTGATCGGTTCTCACGGTATGCGTATTGATGAGGGTCCACGTTGGTGTTCACGGTTTTCTTTATGTGGGACATGACCAGTTTCTCAAAACATTTAGCGACCACCGGGGTGAGAGCCACCGGTCTATAGTCATTCAGACCAGTCACTGTGGAGCTCTTTGGAACTGGGATGATGGTGGCAGTCTTCAGGCAGGTGGGAACTGACTCCAGTGAAAGTGAGGTGGTGAAGATGTCAGCCAGCACCTCACAGAGCTGGTCTGCACATTCCTTCAGAACTTTCCCTGGGATGTTGTCTGGTCCAGTTGCTTTATGGGGATTAATCTTTCTGAGACTGCCTCTCACTTCTGCTGCGGTCACTCTGAGATGCTCTTCATCTGGTGATGAGGTGAGTCTGGTGCTAGCTGGTCTATTTGGATCATCAAAACGTGCATAAAACTTGTTGAGGGCATCAGGCAGAGATGGGTCCCTGGGGCATTGTTTGTTTTTGCCTTTGTAATCTGTTATGCATTTAATACCTTTCCACATGCTCCGTGGGTCTTGTGAGGTGAACTGTCCCTCTATTCTCTGTATATCTCAGGAACTGTTTTTACCTCAGTTTATTATACTGTAATTTATTTATTTATATAATTTAATTTAAGCTTTGTACTGCTTTTTTATTTGTGAGGGTTTTTATGGCAACTGTTAGTGACAGATCAGATTATTTAGTGGAACTCAGCAAAAATGTTATGAACAGTTAACATCTTACCTGTTGTAGATGGCTCTTTAAACAATTTCAGTTTGGAGAAATGGCCGGTCTGAGTGGAGCCGAGACCAAAGTGGGTTGCTGTGGTTATAAAATTAGCCTAATTTCCAAAAATTCATACCACTTGAAGGAAAACACATTTAAATAAATAAATAAATAAAACCTCTGCTTTGCGGTTAATTGATCATAAGCTATTTTGCAGTTTTTAACTTTTTGTACACAGCAGATTGTTGTAGTGCTTTCTGTGCAAGTGTGCACATTTCTAATTGGAATATTATAATATTTCTGCCAGAAAATCACCTGAACTGGTAGAGCATTTACTTTGTAGTTGTTTCACTCAGACCAGCTGTTAGCTCGGCAATTCAAACCGAAAAAACTTTATTAATCAATTAATCAAAGATCTGTCAACAGAGACGATAACGGTTTCCACACTACAAAACATCTGAAGTAAATATTTTTTAAATGCTGTTTTATGCCTCTGCGTGAATAATATGGTTTTAATGAAGATTCCGTGATGTCGCCAGCAGTTTTGTTTCTGTAGCAGTTCATAGCTCAGGAAACGTTTCCTGTAAAAGTGACGACGCTCTCTGCACCGCCGGTGTCGAGGCTGTCCAATTACAGGCCGGGATCAATGGCCTTGTCAGACTGCTGCGAAAAGTTGCTCATGTGAGCGCACACACACACACATTACCATCATCCTCAGCTGTGCGAGGTCATGACCATCCATCAGGGTTCGACGCTGGATGTCAGAGTGAAGATCGGGCCTCTCACCTCCCTTCAGCCTGACTTCTTTAAATGCCCCTAAAAGCAGGAACGTTTACCCCAAAAGGAAAAAGTAGCGCAGAAAAATGAACACACACACACAAGGGGGGAGTGAAGAAGCAGAAGGAGGTAAATAAATCAAGTCAAGGTTGTGGCCTTCCTTTGTGGAAATGACGCATGTGTGCAGCAGAGGTGGAAGTTTTACTGTGTTTGAGCTGCTTGTCGTTCCCGTCAGATTCTCAGATTTCTGTGTGATTTCTACGTGTTTGAGGAAAATGAAGCGCGCACCTTTGTGTCGGTGCATAAATGAGGCCCGCTGACGTTCACTCATTAAATATAACATTTTCAGTTGATAGTTAAATCTCTTAAAAGGTTTTAAGTAGGGATGGGGCCGATCCGATCCAGTATCGGTATCGGCCTCCAATACATTATGTATCAGAATTTCCCATCCAACCTGCCGATATTTCCGATCCATGATGCACGTTGGCTTCAAACTATGGAATTAATTTCTTGAATGGAGAGCACGTGTGTTACACCATATTCTGTGACCACCTTGTTAACATTGTGTGAGTTAAACCCAATGAAGACACTCTGAGCCTTGCAACAGGAAACCCCCAAACTTTAATAGCACACAAGAGGCAGGTCTATATCACAGACTTCCATCTCACTCATGGCGCGGACGGAACACTATCATACCACTAAGCATTATGGGAAAGACAACACAGTCCACTCCCCGTAACCACTACTACAGTATATTGTGACCATAGGGGGTGGTGTTGCATGCACTGTTGTTGAATTTATAAATGTACTTATGTTATTTGAATCTATTTTATTTTCCAGATCAATGTTAAAGTATCCACACAAAAAAACGTTTTTATTAAAACTCTTTTCCAATAGCTCCAAGATTTTATCAGTGAATATATACGGGGAATGGACTGTGTTGTCTTTCCCATAATGCTTAGCGGTGAAGAGAGAGCTGAGTCAAGAGGCAAAGCTCTCAATTTACCGATCGATCTACGTTCCCACCCTCATCTATGGTCATGAGCTTTGGGTTGTGACCGAAAGAACGAGATCTCGGATACAAGCGGCTGAAATGAGTTTTCTCCGCAGGGTGTCTGGACTCTCCCTTAGAGATAGGGTGAGAAGCTCAGTCATCCGGGAGGGACTCGGAGTAGAGCCGCTGCTTCTCCACATCGAGAGGAGCCAGTTGAGGTGGCTCGGGCATCTGGTTAGGATGCCTCCCTGGTGAGGTGTTCTGGGCATGTCCCACCGGGAGGAGACCCAGAGGAAGACCCAGGACACGCTGGAGGGACTATGTTTCTCGGCTGGCCTGGGAACGCCTTGGGATTCCCCTGGAGGAGCTGCTCCATGTGGCTAGGGAGAGGGAAGTCTGGGCCTCCTTACTTAGGCTGCTACCCCCGTGACCCGACCCCGGATAAGCGGAAGAGAATGGATGGATGGATGGTTTTGATAGATTTAGCACCCGCTTCGGATGTTATCAACCATTAAATGGCCCTCATCAGTTATTATCATCCCTATTCATATCGGTCAGATTGCCCATCCTGTACCTCCTAGGAGGTTTAAATGTACATTGTCACTGTTACAAGCGATGACTGCAGGCTCCGTCTTTAGCTACGTGGTTAGGTTTAGAGTAAAGTGTCTTGGGTTAGGTTTAGGGTCTTGGTTAGGTTTAGGCACAAGGGTAAGGGGGTTAAGTTTAGGGTTGGTCCTCTGGGTCAGGTTTAAGGTTATGTTTAGGAAAATGGTTACATAAGCTGAAAAAAACAAAAACACAACACTTCCAGGTTCACATAAACACGCTGCCTACTCACAGCGGTAATAACGCTGATAACGTTTTTTCAAACATGCTAGGAGGTAGATTGGACAGTTTTATCGATACATATGGGGATGATAACAGTTGATAACACCCATTGTATGCACTGACAACATCCGAACCCGCTGGATTTAGCTGAAAAGCTTTGTTTATGTTTATTGCCTACCCTCATTTTAGAATTGCATGTCAATAAATCTGGAAAACCTTGTTTTTTGCCATATAAGTCGCTCCTTTTTGCGTAAATGTGCAAGTCCTGCAACTTAAGAAGCGACTAATATAAGCTTTTTTACCCATATTTCTAACCCAATTTTTGGCTTAGATCTGACAGTTTCATTCTTTCTGACATGGAAAATATTGAACACTACCATTTTTAGCCACTAGAGGGTCCTCGAGTGATGTGGCAAGCCAAGTGTCTCATTAATAGGTAAAAGTGGCTATTAACGAGACACTTGGCTTGCCATACAAAGCCACCTTCGTCTCGCGGTGACGCATAATAGTTACGACTTATACGGTGAAGCGACGTATTTTATTTTTAATTTATTAGACATATTTGGACTGATGCGACGTGTACGGTGGAATGTACGGTACTCCAATGAACTCTTATAAACTGCACTATTTGATATACAGTAGTTCAGGATATTTTTTTATGGTTTTTAATAGTTTGAAATGAGCACTTTTAGGCAAAGTTTGGTCAGATTTAGACTTGTAACAAATTGAAAAGGATTTGGGTTGTTATTCATTGGATTAACTTATATTAAGCAAATTTTAAAATACTGTTTGACCCCAAAATACTCTATCCTTTAGAACTTAACAGCATCATTCATAAAAGGTTGCTGCTCACAAAACTGAATCATAAAAATGTGAGAACATCTGTCCACACAGAGGTCACTTGGCAGATGCAGAAGAAACCCCTTCCATCTTTTCTCCACATTAACAGATATATTTTTATTACAGCAAAATGAATCTTGTTCTAGTTTACTGGAGATGAACGTTTACAGCAAATACAAGAAGAAAAGGAACAAACAATGAGTTATTTTCCTTCAGAGTTTAGTCGATCAAATCCTCCTTCGTTTAAAATAAAAGAGAAAACAACAGATCAGATGAGAGGAGGAGGAGGAGGAGATCAAAAAAGATTAAAAGGAGGCGAGGAGACAGCTGGAGAGACTTTAACAAAGTGAACATTAGGAAGTCAGATATTGTATAATTAATCAGAGCTCTGTGAAGCGCTGCGTACGCGTCTCTGAGATCATAAAACATTCATGCACACACTCACAAACAGACACGTTCTAATAGATAAGGAGCTCATGTCCAGCATCTTTCCCATCTCTATTCCAGCGCCAAGGTTTATTTTGCACCCCGGACAATTTAACAGCAATTTGAACATCTCTGTGATTAATAACAACAAGCGGGGACGGGGGGGGTTGTGTCTGGGGACGTGTGGTGAGAAAAAAAAGTGAAGGCTTAGTCAAGGATTTCACTGCTGAGGAATGACAATATCTTGTTTTGGCAGCTTTGCTGACTTCACTTCACTACAGGAGCTGATGGGTGTGTGGAGAGGAAAAATGAAACCTTTTTGGCAAAGATGTTTTTATGCCATCGGCAGCGTTCCATAAATTTAAAACCGTTTCCTTGTCAGTAGGGTAACACAATGCATGCCAATGTTTTTGTCTAATATTTTCGTGTTTTACTGATCAGCCTGTAACAAAAATGTAAAATATAACCAGGGTTTATTGAAGTTATGCATAGCACCTGCAGCTTTGATGCTTTATCATATAAAAGCACTCTGACAGTGTGTTTCACATGAGTCTTAGCTACTACCACACAAAGATTTAACTCTTTGAATTGACCAAATTGTTGCCATTCTTTTAAACCGGCTAATTCAAATTGACTGTAGCAGCCATCTTAAATAGAATTAACTCCAAATGTTAAGTTCTAGAAATACATTTAGTGATTATTTCCTGAAAGTTTGATTAAAGTTTATCCAGCGATTCATGAGATCAAACAATAATTTGCTGTTCATTTAACTTATATTTAAGTCAACCTAATTCAAGATGGCTGCCACAGCCAAGTGACCTTATAAAACAAAAAATCTGGCTATAATCCAGTCAGTTTGACAGATATTGAGCTAAAATTGAAGGTAGTAGCTGAGAGTCATCCCTAACATATATTCACAAGTGCTACACACTATTAGTATTAGTATTATTCTTGTTAGCAAAATATCTGATTATTTATTGGTTGGACAACTAGCTGATGAACTTTTGAAGTCACTACAGTCCAAAATGGCTGCCACAGCTAATTAAGATGAGCCAACACAGAACAACTTTGTCATTTCTATAGACATTGAACTAAGTTTTTCATGTGGTAGTAGCTGAGATTTATCCCCAACACACAACCTGAGCACTAACAGACCTAGCTATACTGCATGAAGTTGCACATAATGTTATTTACAATTAAAATTTTCATCAGATAATTTTCTTAATCATAAACTCTGTGTAGGCCCGAAGGGAATATGCATTCCTCCAAGAAATGCCAGGCCTTTAAGTGTAGAGAGAATTTAACTAAAACCATTGATTGTAGTGATAGAAAATCAATTAAAACAAATACCGTACTTGTAACCGTAAACATCGCACCGACGTATAAGTTGCATCAGCCCAAATATGTCTAATAAAGGGGGGGAAAGCAAATATGTTGCTTCACCGTATAAGTCGCATCTATTCTGCATCACCGCTGATGTGTCGCGTTTGTTGGGTGTCACCGCTGACAACCCGTAAATGTGGGCCGGTGTTGTGCCAAAAATTGCTTGGCTGCCAAATGGCGGCCGTGGGAGCGTGTACGGGAGGACTTTAACAAGAATTTAACAAGATTAACACTTAAAAACAATATATTTGTTAGCTTGACTTTATAGGAAAAGTGTGTCTCAGTTTAATTTTTCACTAATAAATGCACTTTGACAGTCAAATCAGCTGCATTTTGCCTGTGCGGCGTGCGGAAGTGCAGTTAATTTGACGTTGGCTCCAGGAGTTCTGGAGTGAGATGACGATGGCTTGGTATGGCAAGCCAAGTGTCTCATTAATAGCTACTTTTACACGTTAATGATGCACTTGGATTACCGTAATGCTCGAGGGCCCTGTAGTGGTTGAAAATGGTAGTGTTCAATATTTTCCATGTCAGAATGAATGATATTGTCAGATCTCAGACAAAAATAGTTTATAAATATGGTAAAAAATACATAAATACATTGCTTCGCTGTATAAGTCACAGACATGCTAATTTATGCAAAAAACACGACTTATGCATCGAAATTTACGATAAATAACTGTATTGCTTGACTGTTGGACAAATAAGTTGCAACTTGAACATTAAAACTAGGGATGCACCGATCCACATTTCTCACTTCCGATCCGATACCGATACATAACAATTGAGTATCGACCGATACCGATACTTTTCCGATCCGATATCGGTGTTCAAGCATAGGAGGCTGTCATAATTAAGTTCTTGAAGGGAGAGCACGTATGTTGCACAAAACTCGGACTTGTGTGAGGTAAACCCAAAGAAGACACTCTGGCCCTGTTTACACGGACACTGTGTGGGGGAAACGGATGTTTTGGGTATGTTAATTAGGTGAAAAGTTTTGCGTTGACACTGTCGAATTCTGTGGATACGACTCTCTCCCCCTCCACCCCCCGTCCTCATGATTTCACTGTAGTTACCATGCTGGGCCTTTAGATGGCGCTGTGATTTTTGGAACCTTCACTACTGCGCATGCGCTGCCTGAGGTAAACAGAACAGCTGCCTCGTCTGTTTTCCTTTCTGGCTAAAATCAGCTAACTACAAGTTGTTGTCAACAAGTTAACAACAAGTTAAAGCTGGAATTTGGATAAGAGTCAACAGATTTGAGTCAGTGGGACCCGCTTCATCTAACAAGCTGCACATCAGACGCTGAGCCTGTGGACCAGAACCGCTGAGTGGACTGTGGACCAGAACCGGATTACTCCGTGATAAACAGCTGACTTACAGCAGGTAAATCAACGTTCTTAATATAATGTTTGCTTGTGTTTACTTTGATCACACAACAACTGAGTTTTTATTTATTTATTTATTTCTGCCAGGTGGAGAAGCTGTCGTTCCAACAGGCTGATGGTTCGGCGGTTCTGATGGGTCCAGATGAACACAGCAAGAGTCCAGTTCATTAACGTAGTTACAGTTCGGTTCACGTGTTTTAATAGTGTGTTCAGTTTAATTCTCTGTGTTTGTGTTTAAACTTTGGTGCTGAATAAATAAATAAATAAAAAATAAACCTGGTGTCTTCATTTTCACAGCACGTTACGCACTGTTTAAAAAATGTAACGAGTCCAGATAGATACTGTAGTTCAGATAAATTTAAACATCTCCCACGCCAACATAAATACTGTTTATTATTGTTAAACTGTTATATTTTGCAACGTGACACGTGAAATGTCACTGTCCGCGCGTGCGGGCTGCGCGCATGTGGTTGACACAAAAGCTCCACGGGAGATGTTTACATTATCAGCGGGGGGTCTGCGAAAAAGTTCCACCTTGAGAGCAGGGTCAGAAAACTATCGGTGTCATTATCAGCGGGGGGTCTGCGAAAAAGTTCCACCTTGAGAGCAGGGTCAGAAAACTATCGGTGTCATAGAGGGGGGCCAGCGGTGTCGTGTAGGCGATAAGCAAAGTCGCAAAGAGAAAGTAGCGGTTACACTCAAAATACGCGCCGTGTAAACTGGCCCTCTGAGCCTCACTACAGTAATTCACAAACAAATGGCATACAAGAAGAGGCAGGTCTCTTCCACAGACGTCCTTCTGACTCATGGTGCAAGGAACACTAGTCTAAAATACTGCTAAGCATTATGGGAAATCATCACATTCTACTCCCCATTTTCTAGTCTTATTTTTAATTCTGGCACTATATGAGTTGTAATTCTTGTTGAATTTTATCAACAGATACAGATTTAATCTATAATTGAACACTAATATACCGCTAAGTAACAATGTTAAGACAGAAGTCACAGAGTATGGTGAAATATATGTGCTCTCTGACATCTAGAAAGTATCGGAAATATCGGCAGGTTGGTTCCGATACCCGATACTTACATTCTGCTGGTATCGGATACCGATACCGATACTGGATCGGATCTGCCCCATCCCTAATTAAAACAAAAGATTTTCCTTCAGACAGAGTAAATCTGCAACTTTCAGTGCTCTTCACAAATGCTTTTATTAATCTGATAAAACCTTTAAACGCCATTGATTTGATTAATTTTGTGCATCAGAGGGTTTCCGCAAAGAAAAAAATCAGAGTGTGTGACTGCGACACCAGACTCCGCCTTCACAGCCGTGTTTGATTGAGCTTTTCTTTCTGCTGCATCGAAGTTTTAGTTTCAATTCAGAGCTTCCAGATAAAAATAAAGCAGACGACACAATAAGCAATAAAAAGGAGTGGAGGAGGGAGTGAGAGCGATGAGGTTAAAAGGTGAGGACTGCTCCGTGAGACGGCTCTTTCTCACCGTTTCCCACCTCCACCTGTCTTATTTTAGCCCGACTGCATCCCGCAGGCTCTGTGTCTGCCTTCATCGCTCCCGTCTTCCTTCTGAGGCCCGCCGTCTCTGAAGTTCGTTTATTCGGATCTCCTTGTTTTCCCGTGTCTCCGTTTGACTCGGCTGTCTCCCGTCACACCTAACAGGCTCTCAAAGAGCTGCCTGAAAGTTGAAGCACCTTTTTTTTTCCACGGGAGAGATGGAGATGAGAAGACAGACAAAAGCAGGGAAGCTGTTGCCTTGCAGGAGTTTTCGAACAATGATGATGAAAGGAGCATTTTGGAAAGCTGAACTGAAGCGAGCCGCTTTTAAATTGCAACATTTGGCCACTAGGGTATTGAGCACTTTAAAAAAAACATTTAGCTTCTATGTTCATTATTGTCCTCTGCCAAAGTTGAAGGAGCAGCAGTTGTTTGTCTGTTTTGTTTAACCACCGATCAGATTTTATTGAAACTTGCATAAAGTAATTATTTGATTTACCTGGAGCTGATAAATATTTGGAGTCAACCAAATTCAAGATGGCCACCACAGCCAACTTGCCTTAGAAAACAAAACATGGCTGGAGAGGGCAGTGGGGTTGCATAATATGTCTGCTTAGAGGTTGTAAAAAATATCAATTTATTGTCTAACAACTTTAGAAAATATAATAATAATAATAATGTCTTTTCCTGTCATCTGTGTATGTTTCCCATACACAGACGAAATTCGTCTCTGCATTTAACCCAACCACCACCAGGTGGTGCAGTGAGCAGCCAGAAAGCACCCGGGGAGCTGGAGAATTAGGTGTACACTCATAGACACCCCAAGGTGTGTAGTGGCCGGGGCGCGAACCCGCGTCCTTCGGGTCCCAAGTCGGACGCCCTGCCACTACACCATCTTGGCTCCTATGCTTTTATTTATAATTATAATATTGGAAATGTCACCAAATTGATTAACACTGAAGAACCCTCACTTTGGTTATGTTTTAAGCATTTTCTATAACGTATTATGTTAAAAAGTCAAATCTGTAGTCATTTTAAGAGTGCTTTGTTATGACGTCATACTGTGTGTCGTCTGGAGAATCTCAGTTGTCAGCACAGCTGCCTGAGAGGAGCAGGGGGATATTGTTGCTTTTGGTTAAGCTTACATTTATTAAATATATAACATAAACGTAAGCACATGCAGTTGTAAATGTTTAAATGTGTAAAAACACACAGAGGAGTAATTTTTCTAACAACATAAGAACCTTTTCCCCTAGTTTAGAACAGACATTGTTCCTATTGGTGATGGTGAAAGTCACTTTAAGGAACAAGCAGTTGACATGAGAAAGCCTTTGAAAGAGCAGGTAGTGATGTGCACAGAGCCACAGAAGCATCTTTTAAGTGTTCCCTTTTATTCACTAAGGCTAAAAATCTGCACAATATTGGAGAAACCCAGTGGTGGGCAACGCTAATCAAAAAATTAGTTCCACAATTTCTAAAATGCTTATTAATTTATTTAGGTCCACAATTTCAAAAGCACAAATGTCTTATGAAAATTAGGGGAAGCTAATTTAAACCGCTATTTATATTCAACATTTGCTAGCCAGCAGGTTATGCAATATTTGCACTACATTGCCAACTAGAGGTGATAAAACGAACCCAAATACATAAAACTAACGACTCACCGTCGAGTGGTCGACACAGAACACACAATACAATCCTCCAGCCGCGTTAATTTGGCTTGATACAGCGGGGTTCTCTGCGGATTTATGAAGACACCGAGCACAACCAGCTAGCCACAACCCGTTAGCACCCGAGTTCACCTCTGACCCGGAAGATGTCAAGATTCTATAGGCAGTCAACAGATTTAATGAAAAGTAACTAAAATGATCCTAAAAGGATGAAATTACAAAAATCAAAGGATTTATTTAAAACTTTACGTACATATATTCTATTCGGCCACGAAATTAACAAAAACAGAATGATCTTTTAATCCCTAAGACCACTTTTAAATCTCAAATACACGGGCGTGTCGCCACCGCATTTATACATAAAAGTAACCCAAATACATAAAACTAACGACTCACCATCGAGTGGTGGACACAAAACACACAATAAAATCCTCCGGCCGCGTTAATTTGGCTTGAAACAGCGGGGTTCTCTGCGGATTTATGAAGAGACCCAGCGCAACCAGCTAGCCACAACCCGTTAGCACCCAGTTCACCTCTGACCCGGAAGATGTCAAGATGGAATAGTCCATTTTTAGTAGGGGGATACAGAAATCGACCGGTTTTTGTATTGCGTTTTTAATGATCGTTTTTCATCGTAACTATAATTATTTTTATGTTAATTGTACATTAACAAGCAGCAGCAGTGTTAGTGATGTAGGTGACTGGCCGGGGCGGGGCCCATGCTGATTGGGGGCCAATTCATTTGCCTACATGGTAGATCCGAGTCTGTTCTCCCTCTGCTCCCTCCCCCCTCCGACCCTCCTCTCTGCTCCCTCACCAAGGGGGGGAAGTAAACAAGAAGCTACGAGAGCCAGCATAAGAGCCCGTAATTTTTTTTCCCCGTTTTTACTGATAATTAGTTATTAGCGGTACTGCATTTTAAATAAAAATAGCACAAATCCGCTTATGAATTATGAAAGTTAGTCAGACCGCTGTTACGCTGACAAAAACGTTAGGTCCGCTGTAAGCGGATTAGCGCATTAGCGGTCCATAGCGGTTTGGTACCCACCTTTGGAGAAACCTTCTGAAACCACCTGCCTGAGTTGATATGTGGAGCTCATGCAGTGGAAAAAAGGAAAACTGCCCCGCTCTCTAACACTGTCAGAGTCAGTTTCTTTATTGTCATTTTGTCAAGGACATAATAAATAAAATAGCTGAAAATTGCAAAAATCAGCTTCAAGACAGGATCAGGAAGATATCTTGACAAAACTATATATTTTTTAAAGACTGTTTTTAAAATTACTCTGTTGTTAGTTTTTAAATAAAAGTTATGTGAGTAATACTCAAAACAAAAAGGCGTTCAATACAAGATCAACTGGACTTTATTTGTAACAGAAAACGTTTACATATGATGGTGCGTGGTTTTGTTATAACTCCAAACTTCTCACAGTTGTTCATGGAATTAAGAAAGCCTCCCGGATGGGAGTCGAAACGTTTTCTGTTACAAATAAAGTCCAGTTGATCTTGTATTGAACGTCTTTTTGATTTATCATGTCCTGGACGACTGAGAATCTTCACCAGCATAATACTCAAAACAGTGTTCTGGTTTCTGTTGTACAACTACCAGTTTATACCTTTTACAAATAAGTTTGTAACTATTTTTTAATATATTATTTACACTACTATTACTTCTAATATTCACTATAATATTTACTTTATTATTTTAATAATTTGATGAAGAGATTAATCTGATTGAGTCTTTTGGGAGAGGGGAGTAGCGAGGGATTGGGGGGTCCCAGATTGGCTAAGAAGTAAGAGGAAAATAGGTTGGGAACCACTGCTGTAGGTGATTAAACTGGACTTTCAGATGAGGTAAAGAAGACAAACTAGTTTTCCAACTGCTAATAATATCACAAAAAGGTGGAGAAGACACTTTGATAATGTTAAATGCTAAAATGGACATCAGAACTTGATTTAACCAAAACAAGAGCAAAGGTAGCACAAGCAGGGACGATGCTTCATCTGGGAAACGCTGACTGCAGCGGTATTAGACCTAAACAGGCCAGTATACAGCCAGAGGGATTCCTTACTCAAGAGTCTGAAAAGATGAACAACATGTTCAATACAGAGAGGCAGGAAATCTGATTATTGACCAATGATTTTTAAGATGATTTTGCACTGTTTTATTTTATTTATTTGCATGTCAGGTTTGTTCAACAAATGAGTGGAAATGTTAAAAATGTTTAGTACTTTTTTTTTTTTTTTACATTTCACCTCTCTTCAGGAGTTCATGTACAGTTGCCTTCAAGTTTCTGGTGTTAATGTGTTTCAAACACAATGATTAATGCTAGTTTCTAAGTTGCAGCTGTGGTTGTTTTAAATGGCTTTATAAATAAAGTATTATTATTATTATTATTATTATTATTATTATTATTATTTGAAAGCCGATTTACGAAGTTTTCGGCAGGTTCCGCCAGTTTCCGCCAGTTTTTGGCAGTCAGTTTTTGGCAGTGCCTGCCAGTTTAGCCAGTTAGCTCCAGCCTCGACAGCCTCTGATACAACATATCAGAGGTTGCTGTGCTCGGATGCATGCAGTGGCGGACTTAGACATTTTGGGGCCCCAGGCAAACCTTTGTAAAGGGGCCCTCCCCCAAGTCAGCCTAAATGTACCATTAGGCCCTGCCCTGAAGGTCAAAGATTTTCATGTTCATAGTCTAACACTGGGAACTAGAATATAAAAACAACAGTTTTTTTTCTCTACTTTAATAAGGTACAACTATCCTTTAAAGTCTTTTTGCAAAACATGTTTTATTATTATCTCGGGGTCTTGTTCACGAATGAGGGAAAACTGGAGCGTGAGATCGATAGGCGGATAGGTGCAGCGTCCGCAGTGAAGCGGGCGCTGTACCGGTCTGTCGTGGTGAAGAGAGAGCTGAGTCAAAAGGCAAAGCTCTCAATTTACCGATCGATCTACGTTCCCACCCTCATCTATGGTCATGAGCTTTGGGTTGTGACCGAAAGAACGAGATCTCGGATACAAGCGGCTGAAATGAGTTTTCTCCGCAGGGTGTCTGGACTCTCCCTTAGAGATAGGGTGAGAAGCTCAGTCATCCGGGAGGGACTCGGAGTAGAGCCGCTGCTTCTCCACATCGAGAGGAGCCAGTTGAGGTGGCTCGGGCATCTGGTTAGGATGCCTCCTGGACGCCTCCCTGGTGAGGTGTTCCGGGCATGTCCCACCGGGAGGAGACCCAGAGGAAGACCCAGGACGCGCTGGAGGGACTATGTTTCTCGGCTGGCCTGGGAACGCCTTGGGATTCCCCCAGAGGAGCTGCTCCAAGTGGCTGGGGAGAAGGAAGTCTGGGCCTCCCTACTAAAGGCCGAGATACACTCGAGCGTCCTCACGATACGCCTATACGCAGCGTACATACGTCAATGCAAAAGCGTAGCCCCGCGTAGCCCCTATGGGCATGTACGCGCAAAGCTTTTTTTTTACGTCCGCGTGCGCGATACGCGGTGTCTGACCATAAACTTCCCCGGCGCTGGACTGTTTTGTATGTTACACAAATGAAATAAATTCCCCTTCTTTATCGCTGATCGGGCCTTTTCTTTTGTTTTTTTGCCTAAAGTCAAGTAATCACTTCTTCCTCCGTTCACTCGATGACTGAAATGAATGAATTCAGGTCCTACCTGGGTGCGCGATGTTTTAAATATCCCTGGTGGGCTGTGTGCTGCAGGAAAAGCACTCCCTGTTATTATTTTTATTTCTGAGAGAACTTTTTATAACATATATAGTAGAAACACCGTATCAGAACACCGCCGCGGTCTTCAGAGAGCTACATGAGCTGACTGAAAAGCTGTCAATCATTTCAGTAGGCGTGTCAGCAAGTGACCAATCAGCGAGCTCAGTTGAGTCCCCTCCGTGCGCAGCTGCTCATATTACAACAAGGAGAACGCAAGCGTTTGAAAGCTGATAGTTTCTGAAGTATAGCAGCAAAACTTATGCGCACAAAATGCGCGCGTAGAGTGGCGTACCTGAGGACGCTTAAGTGTATCTCGGCCTTTAGGCTGCTACCCCCGCGACCCGACCCCGGATAAGCGGAAGAAAATGGATGGATGTTTTATTATTGCAATAAAAGGCTCTAAATCAAGTCTTACACCAAAATTCAACAAACACAAACGAATAGAGGGTAGATGTGAGCAATACAGTAGAAATATATTTTCCTAAATTATAAGATTTTCACAACTTTAATTCTTTTAACGTTATATTACATATTCTGTAACAGGGAACAGTTGTTAGATCAATGTGAAAAAGTGAGTGTGTGTAGTTGAGATGTGGTACTTTGAGATGAATTCACACACTGGCTCGATATGAACAGCAAGATGTCCAGGCATGAGACACTTTTTACAGCATTAAGTGATCATGAATTACCTTGATTATTCAGCTGGACTTCTATGAAAGTTGTCTTCTGTCATGTTTCTGGTCCTTAATGATGCATGTTTAAAGACTGCATCTGAAAAAAAAACAAATACTGTATGTTAGTGTTGGAGGAAATAAAAGAAAAAATAAGACTTATTACATTTAACACATGTGAAGGCTCTCATTTATCCAAGTTTCCATAATTAAGACTGAAAGTTTTGACTTCTTTTTAAACCTTAAAACTTACACAGACTGTAAGACTTACTGTAAACTAAATGACTCAAATAATGTCACAGATTTTTCCACCTGGATTATTGAGCATGCATCAGGGAATGTCACTTTTCATTTATATCAATTTTTACATATTAGATAACATTTTACTTTAGCAATCCTAGCCTTTTGATTCTGTTGTTTTAAACTAACAGTGGCATTTCTGTCCAAAGCAAACCACAAACCAGTCATTATTAAAAAACACATTTTTGCATTACTCTGAAAGCTATAAGTTGTGCTTTATAATGTATTTAATGGAGGGACTATGGACCAAATAACAAAACAATGATAGTCTGATGAAGTTTTAACAGTCAAATATTTTGTAAAATGGTTGAGAAAAAAAAATTATAGATAACTGTGGAATATTTTAGATCTATTCTATTCAATGTAAAGTCCAAATAATTTAATAATACTGTATACTAAGCAAGCAGGGCAGAGAGCTAAAGTAGGTAAAATATATAATCCCCTCTCTCCTATTTAAGTCAGAAGATTTAGGTCGAATATCTTTTAATATTTTGATACAGAAAGAAAACGTGAAAATAATGGTTGTCTCAGCTGATTACTGTTAGGATTTCTTTTACCCAACCTACAAAATAATTTCTAAAACTCATACCTCATATCGTTGTGAATCCTCGTCTTTATCTTCATCTTGAGTCACTGCCTCGGCGCCATTAACTTCCTCCTGGATCCTGATGTCCGGTTCCGCCACACTTTCAATGGGCCGCTGCCGCTCGTGACCGTCATTAGCAGTTGATGAAGTTTTAGAATTCGACCCATTAAAAAAGGTTGTCACTTTCAGTAGTGAAGAAACATACGTTATTGTTTTTTGACGCTTTTTACGTTTTTCCGCTCCGCTTTCGTATTTTCTCGTTCGCTTCATCTTTTTTCCGTCTCCCGTCTCCCGCTTCCTTCTCACTCAAACAGCAAGCAAGCATACAGCACTTCCTGGATTAGTGGGTGACGTCATGACGCATGACGGAATAGTCCATTTTAGTAGGGGGGTACAGAACTCAACCGTTTTTTGTATTGCGTTTTTAAAGATAGTTTTCATCGTAACTATTATTATTTTTATGTTAAACGTACATTAACAAGCAGGAGCAATGTTAGGGATGTAGGTGACGGCTGGGGCCCCTGCTGATTGGAGGCCCCTGCTGGTTGGGGACCCCAGGCAACGGCCTCATTCGCCTGAATGGTAGATCCGCCACTGGCGGGCACCCAAATGGTCCTTGGTGACCCCTGCTGTACAGTATAACACTGTATGTATATACTGAATATACATACACACAATGTGTTATACTGTACTGTATATGTATAACACACACATGTATTTATATTAATTATTAACAGAGTTGTTTAGTAATTGCTTTACCAGATATTGACTCACATTTTAATACAATTTTAGCTTCATGTGCGTTTTTCTCTTTTATTCAGATCATTATTTTAAGTGTGATTTAATAACTCTGGTTTAATGATGGGTCATGTTTTGAGAGCTGCTGTAATGCCATTGTTGACTCGGGCTATCTAGAAAAAAAGATGTGTAAACTGTCTCAATCATATCTAACCAGTTAAATAAAGGTTTAAATAAAATAACATGCAGCCTCCTAACAAGAAACAGTCCAGGCTCAACACGGGACCAGAACCAGAACTTTGTTGTTGTGAGTGTTACGATGTGGAAGTTAGCACGTAGCATAGCGTTGCTAAGCTAACTACAGTAGTAGAGATGCTAAATCATAAAAATAAAAATAAACAGTTCTAACACACAGTTATACTCTGACATTGTTCTGACATTGTTTCACAAAATGATTTCTATAGACTTTTTTTTAACTGGACAAAAGGTGATCGGAGCACGACGTCTTCGAGAGCAGATCCTTAGCCAGACTCAACGATGTTCTGCGAGCTCCTCCGATGGAGGTCCTTCACATTTCCTTATTTTTGTGATTAAGTGAAAACTGTGCTTTGTCCAAACGTCTACCATGTAACATCTTCAAATTCAGCACGAAACAACCAAGAAAAAGAGAAAATTTACTACTGGTAAACAGCACTGTATCTGTACCTGCTGCTAGAGGCAGCATTTCAACATGGAGGACGCACCGGAAAATCCCTCTACGTCACAAGGGAGCTATGTATTGTGAAGAGTGAGAGGTCAATCTGCATTATGCAAGCTTACAGAACACCTTTGCTTTGTATCTTGAATCCCACACTTCCTTGTTTCTTTGAGTTGAGAAAGCTCCTCGGATGAGAAGCAAAATGTCTTCAGTTACAAATAATGTCCAGTTGTTTTGTTTTTAACCATTTTTTTTAACCATGTAGATGACTTAGAATCTTTATCAGGTAGCAGTATGAGTTACGTGCTGAAAAAACATACAGATGCTGGTTATAAAATTAGAATATCATGAAAGTTTGATTTATTTCAGTAATTCCATTCAAAAGTGAAACTTGTTTAATATATTTATTCATTACACACAGACTGATATGTTTCAAATGTTTATTTTTTTATGTTGACAGTTGTAACTGACAACTAATGAAAACCCCAAATTCAGTATCTCAGAAAATTAGAATATCCATCCATCCATCCATTTTCGTCTGCTTATCCGGGGTCGGGTCGCGGGGGTAGCAGCCTAAGTAGGGAGGCCCAGACTTCCCTCTCCCCAGCCACATGGAGCAGCTCCTCTGGGGGAATCCCAAGGCGTTCCCAGGCCAGCCGAGAAACAAAAATTAGAATATTAAGACCAATAAAATAAAAACTAAGTTTTTAGAAATGTTGGCCAACTGAAAAGTATGAACATGAAAAGTATGAGCATGTACAGCACTCAGTACTTAGTTGGGACTCCTTTTGCCTGGATTACTGCAGCAATGCGGCGTGACATGGAGTCGATCAGTGTCTGGCACTGCCCAGGCGTTATGAGAGCCCAGGTTGCTCTGATAGTGGCCTTCAGCTCTTCTGAATGGTTGGGTCTGGTGTATCACATCTTCCTCTTCATTATACCTTATTGATTTTCTATGGGGTTATGGTCAGGCGAGTTTGCTGGCCAATTAAGAACAGGGATACCATGGTCCTTAAACCAGGTACTGGTAGCTTTGGCACTGTGTGCAGGTGCCAAGTCCTGTTGGAAAATGAAATCTGTATCTCCATAAAGTTGGTCAGCAGCAAGAAGCAGGAAGTCTCTAAAACTTCCTGGTAGATGCTGTGTTGACCTTGGTCCTCAGAAAAAAAGTGGACCAACACCAGTAGATGACATGGCCCCCCAAACCATCACTGACTGTGGAAACTTGACACTGGACCTCATGCAACATGGATTCTGTGCCTCTCCTCTCTTCCTCCAGTCTCTGACCTTGATTTCCAAAGGAAATGTAAAATTTACTTTAATCAGAGAACATAAAATTTGGACCACTCAGCAGCAGTCCCAGGCGAGACGCTTCTGATGCTGTCTCTTGTTCAAGAGTGGCTTGACACAAGGAATGTGACAGCTGAAACACATGTCTTGCATACGTCTGTGCGTGGTGGTTCTTGACGCACTGACTCCAGCTGCAATCCATTCTTTGTGAATCTCTCCCATATTTTGGAAAGAATTTTGTTTCACAATCCTCTCCAGGGTGCAGTTATCCCAATTGCTTGTACACTTTTTTTCTACCACATTGTTTTCTTCCCGTCGCCTCTCTATTAATGTGCTTGGACACAGAGCTCTGTGAACAGCCAACTTCTTTAGCAATGGTCTTTTGTGTCTTGCCCTCCTTGTGCAAGTTGTCAACTGTCGTCTTTTGGACAACTGTCAAGTCAGCAGTCTTCCCCATGATTGTGTAGTAGCCTACAGAACTGGACTGAGACCATTTAAAGGCCTTTGCAAGTGTTTTGAGTTAATTAGCTGATCAGAGTGTGGCACCAGGTCTCTTCAATATTTAACTTTTTCACAATATTCTAATTTTCTGAGATACTGAATTTGGGGTTTTCATTAGTTGTCAGTTATAATCATCAACATTAAAAGAAATAAACATTTGAAATATATCAGTCTGTGTGTAATGAATGAACATAATATACAAGTTTCACTTTCTGAATGGAATTACTGAAATAAATCAACTTTTTCATTGTATTCTAATTTAATGGCAAGCACCTGTAAATAATACTGTGGATAAATGATCTCAACAGTGTCAGTGCTTTACAAGCATCCACACAATAAAAACTATGAAGTTCTGAGGTTTTTTAAAAATTGTTTGTTGAAATTCAGTATCTTCTCATTTGCACATTTGTTGAAATGCAGACAGGTGTATTTCTTGGTTTATTTGTTTGTCTGCAGAACAGTGAGGCAAAGCTTGGTCCTCCCCGTGTCACGTCTATGAGGTCTTACCCAGAGTGTGACACGAACAGCAGCACTGAAAACGCCAACAGCTCCGACTCACTGGACACACCACAACAAAACAGGTCAGCTATAGACACAGCTAGACATTACACGTTTAGGTTCTGTTGCAAACAGCTTCCATCACTAAATGTGTTATTTTGCAACCCTAGACACTTGGCTGGATCAGCATTGGCTCCTGTCATCGCCAAGGAGGAGCAGTTTGAGGACTACGGTGAGGGAGTAGATGTGGATTTTACTCCCAGCAGCCCCCGCCCTGAGGAGGAGAGCCAAACAAATGGTTTCTCAGACCTCTGTTCCTCGCTTCCCTCTAGGTTTGTGCATCTTCTAAAAATGCAACATAAGTCACTTCCACAGTCTTCAGATTACCGTTATTTAGATGATTTTTGCTTAAAATTACATCTTTGAGCATACTCCAGAATGATGGGAGATGACAACAGGTTTGATACTTATGCAGTTTATTCTTTGCATGATACTTTAATTTATGAGCTTGTAAAGTATAAATAATTTAAAAAATGTTTTACTTCTCTGCCTGCTTCAAGCCAGATTTTGTTGTTTTATATCTTTCATTTTTATATAATTACTATACCATACCATACCATTTTATTTATAAAGCACTTTAAACCGGAACAAGTCCACACCAAAGTGCTGGACAAACAAACATGCAACAGACAAAAAATAGACAACACAGACAATGAAGTACAACACGAAAAACATAAAAAACATTGCAGATCATAAATCAAACGATCCAATACAAATCAGCTGGCATTGAAAGCGATGGAGTAGTAGTGAGTTTTTAACCGGGATTTGAAAACCGAGAGGGAGGGGGCCTGTTTGATGAGCAGCGGTAACTCGTTCCAGAGTCTTGGGCCTGCTACAGAGAACGCCCTGTCACCCCTGCGCTTAAGGCGAGTTTCTGGAACTATTAAGAGTACCTGATCCTCTGACCTCAAAGCACGTGGAGGGACATATGGGTGTATCAGATCCGAGAGATAGGCGGGGGCGAGACTGTTCAGCGATTTGTAGACATACATGAGAATTTTGAATTGGATTCGAAGATGAACCGGTAGCCAGTGAAGGGAGGCCAAGACTGGTGTAATGTGCTCTCTTTTGCGTGTGCTGGTTAAAAATCGGGCAGCTGCGTTCTGAACCAGTTGTAATCGTGCAATGGTGGCTTGACTGACGCCAAACAGAAGTGAATTGCAGTAATCAAGCCTAGATGTAATGAATGCGTGAATCACTGTCTCCAGGTTGTTTTTGGATAATATGGGCTTCAGCTTAGACAGACGCCTCAGCTGGAAAAAACAGGATTTGACGATCATGTTTACATGACTGTTGAGTTTCATGGAAGGATCCATTATCACTCCCAGATTTGTGACTTTTTGTTTTTCGGACAGGGGTAGAGCAGACAGGTCAATGCAGTGGTTTGAGGTTGTGTCATTGGGAAGGAACAATATGGCTTCAGACTTCTTATCATTGAAGCTTAAGAAATTTAAAGCCATCCAGTCCCTGATGTCAGCCAGGCAGTCGAGCAGAGGTTGAATAGAGCCTGTACCATTTTGTCTTAGGGGGAAGTAAATTTGACAGTCATCAGCGTAGAAGTGGAAAGGTATATTGTGTTTCCGGAAAATAGCACCGAGTGGCAGCAGGTATAAGGAGAACAAGAGAGGACCCAGGATGGACCCCTGCGGAACCCCCCATTTAAGAGCCGCCACTGCAGAAGTAAAATCATTGATGGACACACAAAAAGACCTGTCAGAGAGGTAGGATCTGAACCAGTTTAGGGCTGATCCTGAGATGCCCACCCACTGCTCCAACCTAGCAATGAGGATCTCATGGTCGATGGTGTCGAAAGCGGATGTGAGGTCCAATAGGACAAGCAGCACAGAGTCACCAGTATCTGTGGATAGGAAGATGTCGTTAAAAACCTTCAGTAGGGCAGTCTCAGTGCTGTGGAGGGATTTGAAGCCAGACTGGAATAGCTCGGGGATAGCGTGATCCTCCAGGAAGCACTTTAGTTGGGACTCAACTATTTTCTCTAGAAGTTTAGAAACAAATGGGAGTCTGGAGACAGGCCTGAAATTGGATAATACTGACGGGTCGAGGTTTGGTTTTTTCAGGAGGGGTTGAACAGCAGCATGTTTTAATGATTTTGGCACCACACCCGAGGATAGACTGCTATTTACAATCGAGAGAATGGAGGGACCTAGAGTGTGAAAAACCTCCTTTAGAAGCCGAGGGGGGACCACATCGAAGGGGGAGCCAGATGGTTTCAGGCTGCACATGACCTGCTCTAGAGAGGACAGAGAGACTGGTTCAAAATGGTCACAAACAGCAACAGATTGAGGTGGGATGGATGGATCGTGAGATGGAGGAGAAATGAGAGCCCTGGTGGTTGCGATTTTATCTAAAAAGAAATGTTGGAAGTTCTCGCACAGCTCAGTCGAGGCTTCCATGGGTGATTGTTCAGTGAGGTGGAGAACAGAGTTTAGGGTGGAGAACAGAACTCGAGGGTTACGAGAGTTTGCAGCAATGATATCAGAGAAGTATTGTGATTTAGCAGTTTTCACTGCTTTCTGATATCGGCGCCAGCTCTCTTTTACCATCTCAAAAGAGACCTGCAGACTGTCTTTTTTCCACTTCCTCTCCACCTTTCGGCATTGCTGCCTGGCAGCTCTGGTCGTGTCATTCAGCCACGGTTCGGCCCTGAGTTTTGGTCTTCTCGGTTTAATAGGCGCCACTTGATCCAAAGCCTTTAAACAAACAGAGTCAAACTGGTTTGTCAGCTCCTCAGTGCTGGAGAGGAACCCCGGGGGCTGAATTAACATGTCATTGTTGTAAACCTCAGTGAAACGTGCGGCAGTTAAATGGTTAACATTCCTGCCTTTACGTGCAGGAATGCATGTTTTAGGGGTTACATGGGGGATGGTGAACTGAAAATTGACTGGCCTATGATCCGAAAATACATTGTCTCCTATTTCAAGGTTTGAAACGGTCACATCACATGTTAAAACAAGGTCCAATAAATGTCCACGCTGCTGCGTGGGAGAGTTCACGTGTTGAGTTAAATTAAATGAGTCCAATAAATCTAAAAAGTCCTTAACCATGGGCTTCTCAGGACAACACACGTGCAAGTTGAAGTCGCCTGAAATGACAACCCGAGAATATTTGGCTGTAATTTCAGCCAAGAAATCAGAAAACTCGCTGATGAAGTTCTTGGAGCGAGGCGGCCGGTAGACAAGAGCACACAAAGTTACAGGTGAATGGCCTAGTTCAAACACAGTCAGCTCAAAACTGGAGCAGGAGACTGGAATGGACAGTTGTTTACAGTCAAAAGTTGATTTGAATATTGTTAATAATCCACCACCACGACCTGATGGTCGCGGGTCGTTAAAAAACAAACAGTTTGGTGGTATTATTTCCGTCAGCGCGCTGGACTCACCCGGCGACATCCACGACTCTGTGATGCAGAAAAAGTCCAAGTCGTGATCTTCAAAGTAATCCCTGAGGATGAACGTTTTGTTGCAAACAGATCGGGCGTTGACAACACAGAATTTGATGATATCCGAGCTAGCCGCTGATGAGCTGCTAGCAGCTGATGTGCTAGCCGCTGGTGGGGGAGCGCGCGTCCGCGGCTCGCTGCCCACAGAGAGCTGCTGCTCCGGCCGCAGATCCCCGTTGTTTTCCTGGTCCGTGCACGCGGGAGACTGGCGATGAGAATCGAGACCATCAGCTGAAGACAGCGAGGCAGAACGCCGGGCTCTGAGCTTCACCAGCCGGCCAGCTCGAGAGCCGCGTTTCTTCCTCCGAGTCGATCGATTTCTCCGTGCAGGCTGGTGCGAAGAGCAGCGGAGGTAAACGGGCAACTCGTCTCCGAGCAACGGGGGCAGAGGGGGTCTCCCCGAGGTACGTTCATACTGGCCCGAATCAGCGACATCCGCGGCAGCAAAACGTAAATCCAGAAGCTGCTTCCGATCATAAACCAGCAGTGTACTTATGTCTCCAATGAAGAACGAACAAAACACAAAAATTCCAAACACCCACAGGAGAGGTGGATACGCAGCCATGCTTATGGGCGCCATCTTGGAACCTACTAAACACTGATGAGCATCAATTAATCTTTCTCAAGATTATTCAGTTAACATCAGTCAGAATTCAGTAAAGGTATTTTACAGGCAGAATCTCCTTAGGACTATTCACAACAGAAAAGGAAATGATGGATTTGGACAGCAGAATCAGTCAGGTGGACCTTGAAGTTTTATTACTAAAATGCTGTTAATCCAGAGCTTACATTGGTGTTCCCTGGGACATTATGTGGGGTTTGCTGTGGTGGTACAGGGTACCAGGGTAACCTTTAGTTACTATCTACTTTCTGTGTAACCAAAGTGAGAGCTGTTTCCACAATCTTGGTACAGGACTCCATCAGGGCTATCTCATCTTAGATCCTGTTGGTGGTGATCATGGACAGGATCTCCGGTAGAGCTGTCACTTCCAACCTGGAGCCAGGGCCGGCCAAACTAATGTGCTGGATGGGTAGGCCGGGTCGGTCTCAGGCTTTATCTATTTATCTATTTATTTTTTTTACTTTATTGCCTCAAAATACCAAAACGCTGTTATCAGTCTTTGCAACAAAATGCTTTTCTTGCTTGGAGAAGAGGCGTTCACGTTGTGATTATGTCGTTTTAAGTCCGTTAACAAGTTAGACGTGTTGCTGCTGCAGATCCAATCTTCGTGAAACAACGTCCACACAGCTTTGGATTTGCGCTCATCTTTTAACAAGGAAGCCATAACGTTCCCAAACAGCAGACCGCAACGAGAAGCTAGGCTACTAAATGCTGCGCGTGCTGCAAGATAATAGCACCGTGCTGAAACACGCCTAGGAATTTTATTTCCGCGGCGCATATATTCTCCCGTTAATAACGTTTAATGAGTGAAAAAATAACCGAAACGGTACGCAGGTGGACCGAGCCGAACGTGCCGTACCGAAACGGTTCGGTACACCCACGTGTACAGTTACATCCCTAATATATTTACAGGTAGTCCTCAACTTACGACGGAGTTCCGTTCCTACGCTCCGTTGTAACTCAAATTTCGACGTAACTCGAAACATACGTCCAAACTGCACCTCATATGTACAGACTGTATTTTACCAGGCACTTAGCCTATCCTAACACAGTACCCTACATAATTATCAAAAAACACATACATTTCAGAGCCATAATGAAGGGAAAAAAGAGTTAATTTCCTACTCTGGACCCCGTTCTCAGTGTGCCACCCACCCGTCTGCATTCTGGGACCCTAAACAGCTTTGACGAAGTTGTTCAGAGTGAGGTGGAGGCCATCATCAAGAAAATGAAGCCTTCATCCTGCGCCCTGGATCCTTTCCCCTCGTCTCTCATAAAAACCAATCATTCTGCAATAGGCCCACTTATCACTCAAATAATAAATCAGTCTCTACAATCTGGTCATGTTCCACTGCCTCTAAAAACCGCCATCATTAGGCCTCTTCTGAAAAAATCTAATTTGGATCCCGACATTTTTTCTAATTACCGCCCAATTTCACACCTCCCTTTTCTGTCTAAAGTGCTGGAAAAAGCTGTTGCTGCTCAGCTGCAGGATCACCTACAACAACACTCCCTGTATGAGAAGTTCCAGTCTGGATTCAGGGCAGCTCACAGTACAGAGACTGCATTGCTGAGGGTTACCAATGATGTCCTCTTGGCTGCTGACACTGGCTCTCCCTCCATCCTTGTCCTCCTTGACCTCACTGCAGCCTTCGACACTGTGGACCATAGTATCCTCCTCCACCGTCTTCATGTGGAGGTCGGTCTCTGCGACACAGTCCTGGACTGGTTCAAATCTTTCCTCTCCAATAGGCTGGAATGTGTTAGTCTTGGCAACGCCACGTCCCAGACAGTTTGTGTCTCCTGTGGTGTCCCTCAGGGGTCGGTTCTGGGGCCCCTGCTGTTTTCCCTTTACATGCTGCCTTTAGGTCAAATTATTAATCAGTTCAACATTTCTTTTCACTGTTATGCCGACGATACACAGCTTTACATCAGGACTGGAGCATCCTCATCTTCCACCTTGTCATCTCCATCTTCACTCACTGCCCTCTCTGCCTGCCTGGAGGCAATTAGGGCATGGATGAATCAGAACTTTCTTCAATTAAACTGCTCCAAGACTGAGGCCATACTGATTGGCACCCCTCACCAGGTACAAACATCTCCTATAACAACACTTTCCTTTTCTGGACAAGACATCCCCCTCTCCACCTCTGTTACTAATCTTGGAATAAAAATGGACTCCAATCTTACATTTGAAAATCACATTAAGCATCTGTTTAAAACTTGCTTCTTCCATCTTCGAAACATCTCCAGACTTCGCCCATCCCTAACTTTTTCCGATGCTGAGAAGCTCGTCCATGCTTTTGTCTCCTCCAGGCTCGACTACTGCAACTCCCTGTTTATTGGAATCCCTGGCAAAAACCTTCAGAAACTTCAATATATTCAAAACAGTGCAGCAAGGATCTTGTTGAGAGTTCGTAAATTTGAACATATTACGCCCATTCTCCATAACCTTCATTGGCTTCCTGTTGCCTACAGAATTCAGTACAAAACTGCTCTCATTACACATCAATGCTTACACGGAACTTCACCAGATTATCTGAAGGATATTCTTATTCCATACTCATCCACCCGTTCGCTGCGGTCACAGAACAGCAATCTCCTTCACATTCCGAGAACCAAATTAAGGACCATGGGAGACCGGGCTTTCAGTGTGGCTGCCCCCCGCCTGTGGAACTCTCTTCCTGACTGTCTAAGAGCCCCACAGTCTGTGGTTGACTTTAAGAGCGGCTTGAAGACCTTTCTTTTCGACCAAGCATACTCTACCTCCTCATGATTCTACTTTTGATCTTAGCTGATATTGTTATTGATTTTAATTGTTTTATTATTTGTTTTATTGACATTTAATTATGTTGCTCCTTGTAGCACTTTGAGATTTTCATTAATGAAAAGTGCATTATAAATTGAATTTATTATTATTATTATTATTGCTGGTGAAGCCGTTCCTCCGTCCCTCCTCTGGATTCTGGATTTGTTTACATTGTAAAAGCGCCGTCCATAAAACAGCTACTTTTCCACAGCTGCTACCTGTCCAGCTTGCTCCAACAAGTTTTGTATTGTTTTTTGAATATCCAAAGGACCAGACTTAGTTTTTTTAGAGAGTACAGGACCCGCAGCTAAACCTGAAGTTGCCGGAAACTGCGTAAATTGGCTTCAAAATAAAAGAATTCAAAATGTTTTTTTTTTTTATGGAGATGCGTGTCATAACCCCGAAACATCGTAACTCGAGGCCGTCGTAAGTCGAGTTACGACGGTCTCAAGTTACAAAGTTTCGCGGTTACGACGTATCTCTTGGGCAGCACGGTGGCACAACTGGTAGAGCTGCTGCCTCTCAGCGAGAAGGTTGCCGGTTCAAATCCCGGTCCGGGGCCTTTCTGGGTGGAGTTTGCATGTTCTCCCCGTGCATGCGTGGGTTTCCTCCGGGTACTCCGGTTTCCTCCCACAGACCAAAAAACATGCTTGTTAGGCTGATTGGTGACTCTAAATTGACCCTAGGTGTGAGTGTGAGAGTGGATGGTTGTTTGGTGTGAGTGAGACAGGTCCCTCTTGTAAATGAGTCCCCGTGACTCAACGAGGCTAGCCTGTATAAATAAAGGTTGAATGAATGAATGAATATATAAAATATATATATATATATATATATATATATATATATATATATATATATATATATAT